>VXBL01005968.1:510161-633276 GCA_013400195.1 Aramus guarauna
CTGGGGGCGGGAGCCCGCGGGCACGGCCGCCCGTGGCGTTCGCGGCGCCGGTGCGCAGGGAGGTGTAAGGGCTGGCAGCGGCGTTGCGGCAGCAGGGGCTGCCCTGGCAGCACAGCGGCCTGCTGTTGGGCTGCTGGGGCCGGCCGTGAGCCCCTCGGTGTCTCCCTCCTTCCAGTCGCCCCCCGCTCCTCAGGTGACATCGGTTTCTTTTCTAGCTCATTATCCTCCTACCTATGTTTAAAATTATTTTCCTTGCCTCAATAAACCAGGAGAATTTCACACCACTCTGCTGAGCTGCTTCCTCCCCGCCGTCTTCCCCCGCTGCCTTCGTGTGCCGTTCCCACGTTGTTGGTTATTCTGCCTTCAGCCGGAGCCGTTTCTGCTGCTTCGTGCCTGGGTTTGCACCGGCAGCGCCCGTCTTGCCCGGCCGGGGTGACGGGATGTGTTTGGAACCGTGGCGGTTCGGACGAGGCATATAGCAGCGGTGGGAGGAATTGCGCTTTGGGAAGCTTTCCGTAGTGATAGTTGTGATGATGGTCTCGTTTTTGTAAATTCCATCCTGTTCCTTTGGAAATGAAACTCCTGACTGTCAGACTCCTTTCTGAAGAACAGAAGTAAAATGAACCAAGGAAAAAAAAAACAAAAAACCCAAAAAAAGACCACTCCACATGAGTGGAAAGATGTAACAAAGTCCTCCCAATGTTGAAGCTCTGAAAATGCGGAGGACAGCTGGAAAAGGCTTAAACACCACTTTCCTATATATCTGTAATAATGAGTGTCTGGCAAAGGAAGACAGCAAGCAGTTTTATTTCTGACAAGACCCATTTAAGAAGCACATCGTATTTTTAGTAATTTTGAAGTAACTCAAGCAGAGGCCAGCTATGAAACTGTATTACTGAATTTACTGCAGTCCAAGCAGAAGGGAAACATACCAGTAATATGCTTTCAGGCAGAGCACAGAAATGAAGACAAAGCATCTGAAAGGTATGTTATTTGCCCCAGCAAAGAGATCACTTTCAAAACTAAAATAAAATCTCTGAAAAAGGACTTAGCTGAGAGAAAGCTGCATCATGCTGAAGTTTATGGAGCGTAGATAGCTCTTGCATAGCCTTAGCTCTGAATGCTACATGAAACGACACATGAAACAGAAAAGCACATTGAATCTAACGGAAGGGTCCACAAAAGGTAGCGTGTGGAGCTGTGTACTTTTTGGCACAGAAGGCAAGCTAAGATAATGATTTGGATTTGGAGAGAGATTGAAGAACTGTGAGTTGCGACATCACTTGTAACATTTCTCTCTTGGATCTAAAGACCTTCAAAATACTGACTGTAAGACTCATTTTTAAAGGGTTGAGGTATCTGGGGCAAAAAACAAAACCACAGAATTTATTTGTGCATGAAAAAGACACTGGGTTATGAATTAACTTGGAGAGACAGATGAAACCAAGACAGTGGTCCAGTCAGCAAGCAAAACTGTTGGGAAGCAGTGAGGAAAAACTTTGAAAGTTTTTGACAGGTAATGTCAGAGTCAGAACTGATTCAGAGCAGTGGGGCATAAAATTAAGTGTAAATCGAGGTTGGAATAAAACTAATTATATAGATGAAGTCATCAAAAAAGAAAACACTAAGGAAAATTACCCTGATCTTACCTGTTTCTATGGGAAAGCCCATGCAATGACACTGAAATGGTGGCCTGGAAGGTAGAAAGAGAATCAGGAAGGCAGAGTATTTTTTTTGTAGATTTTAAAACTGGAAAATCGTTTCATGATCTATATTCAAAATGTGTGTTACAGAATCTGATACAGAAGTGACTGGAACAAAAACCAAAATTTATGGCTAAAATTAAGCATGTGTTTTAGGAGGTTATGAAGCCTTCATGCTGTGGCTACAATACAACATTTCTTCTTTGGTTTCTACAGGGATTATTTCTACTCATTAAAAAAAAAAAGAATTAATCTTTTTTTCCTAGCCTCAAAATTATATTTAACATTTGGAAGGTTTTGAGACACTCTCAAAATTTCTCCAGTGTTGCGACAAAAACCGAGGCATTGTAATGGAACGGGCCGGTGCTTGCTGATTTGGTGGTTCTTGCCTGAATCATTTGTATGGTACCTGTCCATCCAGTCATATGACAAAAATACATCATAGTAGAATATGAGTTTCTCAATAAAAATACCCGCAAACACCTGCCTGTATTTGAAAATGAATGCACTGTTAGCCTGTATTAAAATTAGGATTGAGAAACTTAACCTCGTAGTTTATTTGAGTGCATTAGTACAACTTAAAAATGTTAGAGATCAGAAACCAACCATTAAAGATCTTGAAACCCAACATAAACAGAACTGACTCTTCCTTATATTTTGATTAACTCTGTGTGTGGTTGTTCAAAATTATCATATATTAACATGTTAGTTATTTATGTTTACCTTGAAATGGGGACTAAAAGGCTCTCATAACATGCTATCATTCATAGAACTACCTTTTTTTGGAGTGTGGCTATTAGAATAGATTTATTTTGCATGCTCAATGACATTGTGGTCCTGTACTTCAAATACCTTTATCGAAATATGTGTAAAATGACCTTTTGATTTCACACGGTAAAACCTTTGCTTCCTAAGAGTTTGAGAAGTTTTACATTTACGCATTCACAATCCTCAAACGATTTTGAAAAGTTTTCTAGAATCTAATAGGGATCCCAAATTAAATTATGGGGAAACATAAGCTGTATTTGACAGAATTTATCTGAAAATGTGAAGTTGTCAGTTCACACTCACATAGCTCTGCAAACTAAAAAGTAACTATTGCAGATTGGCCCAAAACTGTTATTCTGCAGAATATTTTATGTTACCACGAGGATTTTGACAAATACATATGCTGAATTGTAGTTTTAGAAGGGAGCAAGCAAGAAATCACAGTTTTATTTTACAGCATTATATGCAGGAAGATAATCATGTTACAGAACTTTACATTACAAGTTCTGTAAATCAGTTTGAAAGAATAGTTTCAGATACTCGTCAGATGATATTTCATTATAATGACCATATAAAGAGTGGAACCCGTGTTTTCAGTTGTACCCTACAGAAAAGTTTCAGATCCATTTTTAGATACAGAAAACTGTTTTATATTTTTATACATCAAAAAGCTGACATTTGGCTTATTGCATCTTGTTTATCACGGCATTGCTGTAAATTGGACACAGAAAAATCTGCATTTAAGTATTTTCATATTTTACTGTAAATTACTGTTTGTACTATAATTCCAAATTATTTGCATATGTTTCTTTCCTCTAAAGATTTATTTGCAAATGGATGAACTGACTGGTTAAAAGACATACTAAATTTCATCCTGTGAGCAACTAAAGTAGAAACATATTGAGGAAACTAATGTTTTTAATATTCATAAATAATACGTAGTCCAACACCTGCCATTCCATAGCTTGAAGTCATACTTCAGATACCTTAATATAGTTGGGGTTTTTTTCTTTTAGTTGGCAAGCTGGGACAACAATTTAAATTTGGTAGGAGTGTTATTACAGATGATATACTAGCAATCTTCTATGAGATCCTACTAGTTCTGTTTGTGTTCTTCCACTGGATAACTGACTTCAGGGGATAGATATTACTACATTTAATTTCAGTTAAGTGAGATTTGTAAGGACAGTTAATATATTCTATGTCAGGTGCTGAAAAAGTGAAAGCAGGCAAGCGGTGAGTTTATAAGCTTTTCACAAGTTCTGACAAAGAAGCAGAAAACTCCGAATTTCAATCATCAGTCTTTAACCTAGGAAAGTTATGAAGTTTCCAGATAAGTTGTATTTGTGCGATATAGTGAGACCAGCAGGAAGTAAGGTGAAAGGAAGATTGGGTTGCTAAACATTTTGAACTCTAATCTGCAGAATACTTGCTTATGCTGTTGATTTTGGTGACCTATTTGAAAGTTAGATGGGACAAAATAAGGATAAATTTCTTCAAGGGTATAGGTTTAATGATTTTCCGTATCAGTGTCAGGGTAGGGTGGTGTAAGGTGGGTATGTGCATGGTTGATGATAGTTTTCTTTTTGTACTGGAGCAAGTTTATATGTGTAATTCACACGCTGTTTATTTCCACAGTGATTGTTGGGTGAAAGTTGCCAGTGAGGTAGGTAATATGTATTCCTTACAGAGGAGATGAGAGATACTGGTTTTGCTGTGTTTTGGATGATGGCTGGTGTTGTAGAAGCGAGATGTCTTAGGTCGATGGCATTCTTGCATTTAGTCATTTGGTAGCTGTTAAGGGTATAGTCATTACTTTATCCAAGAAGTTGATGTTGATCCAGTTTGAAGAAAGGTGATTATAGATCTTGCAGTAGAAATTGATGAGAGAGGCCGAGCTTTCACTCCAGATACAGCTTCAGTACAGTATTGTTGTAATTACCTAAACAAAATATTTAACTTGTGCTTAACCGTGGTCATCCTTTAGGGGCTGACCTGCTGGGAAGCAGCTCTGCAGAGAAGGACCTGGGAGTCTTGGTGGACAACATGGACAACATTATCCATGAGCCAGCAATGTGCTCTTGTGGCCAAGAAGGCTGATGGTATCCTGGGGTGCATGAAAAAGAACATGGCCAGCAGGTCGAGGAAAGTTATCCTACCCTTCTACTCTGCCCCGATGAGGCCACATCTGGAGTGCTGTGTCCAGTTCTGGGCTCCCCAGTTCAAGACAGACAGGGAACTACTGGACAGAGTCCAGCAGAGGGCTAGAAGGATGATGAGGGGACTGGAGCATCTCTCGTATGAGGAAAGGCTGAGAGCTGGGTCTGTTTAGCCTGGAAAAGAGAACATTGAGAGGGGAGTCTTGTTAATGCTTATAAATACCTAAAGGGTGGCTGTGTAGAAGAAGGGGCTAGACTCTTCTTGATGGTGCCCAGTGACAGGACAAGGGGCAACGGGCACAAACTGGAACATGGGAAGTTCCATCTGCATATGAGGAAAAATTTCACTCTGAGGGTGACCGAGCACTGGAACAGGCTGCCCAGAGAGGCTGTGGAGTCTCCTTCTCTGGAGATATTCAAAACTCGCCTGGACGCCATCCTGTGCAACCTGCTCTAGGTGATCCTGCTCTAGCAGTAGGGTTGGACTAGATGATCTCCAGAGGTGTCCTCCAGCCCCTGCCATTCAGTGATTCTGTGGTAGCTTGTGCAGGCCTGTCGTCCTTGTGTGCGTATTTGCATCCATTTTTTTAATCATCTGTTGTGTGCTCAGAATAACTTTTCTGGATGAAGTGCTGGCCTAGACCCTGTAGAAACTCCTGTCAGACTGGTTTGAGATGGTAGGCAAGTCTGGTGCTTTGAAACAAACCTTTTCCAGTATCTGTTTCAGTACCAGGCATTGGAGGACTGGTGTTAACCCTTGCATAGTGAGTTTACTTCCAATGAAAGAAACTAAAGTACTTAAAGATCCTACCTATTGTGGTGAAACAAGCATGTTTCAAGTATCAAAATAGATCATGTTTATAAACGACGTATAGGTACCTAATTTGTCAGTAACATTTACATGCATTGCTGCCTGTTGAAGTAAAACAAATACATAAAGGTAGTATTTATGACACCTATAGGATATTTCCACTTATTTTATTTTTTTTCTGTTTATTTCTACTAATACTGCTATAAAGTTTATATTAAGAACAATTCTGTTAAGTTTCTTAATATTACTGACAGAATGCACGTATTAGTACACTTTTAGTCAACAAAGGTGTCTTCTAATAGACTTGTTATGTGACAGTGACATGTTTTCATTAATTTTATTGCTATCTTGTTATATGGAGGAAGAATGATAGTATTTCTTTTTTGTACCCCCAAGTATCTGATGTCACTGTAATGACAGAAAGCATGTTTTTTTCCCACTTGTGATACAGTTCAGTTTATTTAAAATATAAAGGTCAATGAAAACCTCCCGATATCTAGCCAAGCATTTAAAAAACAATACTGCTTAGAAATCAAAATATATTTGATAGATGGGTAATGTACATGTATGGAAATGAAAATTACAAAAATACAAATTTATTCAGCTGTTTCTCGTGCATATTCCATATGTAAAAGAAATATTTTGTAACAGGGTGACATTCCAATGTATTTTCAAAACTCCTTTATTTCATATAACGTTATGTGATCAAAAAAAGAAATGAAATCTGGGGAAAAGGCTTTTGCTTGAGTGGGTTTTGTTTTGTTTTATCATACAAGGTTGGCCAGTAAATTTAAAAATGTGTACAAGTTGCTAAAAAGATTATATGTTTCAGTGTTCTGTGCTCCAGTTTTCTAAAATGAAAAAAACCTAAAAGAAACCCCAAACCCCATACTGGTCACTGAGGAAATAAAATTTGGAGATAAAGAACAACATAAATGTATATTAGAATGAGCTGGATTTTTCTGAAGTGTATTATACTAAATACTATGGTAATTCAAAGAGGTCATAATATACGTGAAACAAAGTGGAACGCCCACTTCTCATCAAGAAAATCAGATTTCTTCGCCTGGCAAAAGTGCTGAATTTCTGACTGGTCAAAATATCCCTCTGCCCTTTTTGACTTAATGTCTCATCTCTATCATTTTCCCAATAATTGTTGACATATACTGGCTTCTTGAGTCTCTTCTTAAACCTTGTTCACTTTCTTCACAGATTAGTGATTTTTCCCCACTGCATCAGACCTAAAGATTTCTAAGCACTTTTACTGATTCAGGCTGCATTCATCTTCTGAGTGTCTAAATTTTCTAGAATGCTGTTCATTCCCAGAAAATCTAAAATAAGTTAAATGAGTGCATATCCCTTAAAAATACATAAACTGCATTTTTTCTTCTTCAGCAGTAACCTAAGCTGTGACAGTTTCTTGTGAGAACTCCTTGCATATCATTTACCCAGCTGAAAGCAAAAATATTCTTTGTGTAGATATTCACCTCCTTTTATTGTTGCTGAAACTTTGGGGGAAAAAACACCACAATTCTAATAATCTGTCCAAAAGTGATTACCTTACGCCATTCTATTAGTCTCCTCCATTGTTTGCTTGATTTGAAGGTATTGTCAGAAAAGAATTTTAATTTTCTTCAGTGATTTCAAAATGCACACATCTAATTTCTTTCTGTATTTTACAGAAACATTGGAAAGCAAATTACCCCTTCTCCTGAAAAAACTTTGCCGTCTTTATTCTGGTTTAGTGTTTCTCTTTGTTTCTGTTCTCTAGTAGTATTCTGGTTTCAGCTGAGAGGGTTAATTTTCTTCATAGTAGCTAGTANGAGCGAGTGGCTGCGTGGTGCTCAGCTGCCGGCTGGGGTAAAACCGTGACAAGTAGCAGTGAAGGTTTACTAACTAAAAGTTACTGGGTGTTCAGAAGTTCAAATAAGGCAGTAATTTATAGAGAAATGTACCTTTCTTTCTGGATTTTGTAGTAAGGAAGAGTAGAGTAAGAAGTGCCATGCAGACACTGAAATGATATTAATTCTGATCATAGCTTCGGCAATATTTATTCTCTCTGAGGTCCAAAGTTTGTTTGCCGGACTTACACCTTTGTAGTGTAATACCATGAAAACTTACACATTGACACCGTTGGGACTGTTTTCAAGGAATCGTGAGAGATGCTTGACCAGTAATTGTGATCAAGCAAGAAAATTAAGAGCATTAGAGGTGAGGTTGATAAAAACCACTATATCTGTTGCCATGCAGGTGGGTTGGCCAGATTCAGGAAAGCTACTGTGCTAGATATGCACTTGCTCAATATCTCCCCATGAGACAAAAGGCAAACCCGGAGACATTTTCTAAATCTTTGTAATGGTTTGTTTGCTGGGCTTGCTAGCTTTTGTATATTTTAAAAGAAGTACATATATTTTAAAATTATTAGCAAAACTATGTAGAATTCACAATAGTTTTAGCTAAAATGGAGAGGAATTAGACAATGCAAAACAATCTCAGAATTAATAAATTATTCATACCAATATGTTTCCCTTATAAAATAAATGTACATTTTTGAAACTAAGAGCTAAGTAATACCAAACTAAAGCGTTTCATCCTGAGTCAAACAAAATATGCATTGGAATCTAACTTTGGCTCACACCTGATTCATAATAAAAATTAATTTAATTCTCCCAGCAGATTCACCAGTTACAAAGCAGCTTGGAAAGTATGTGAGTGTAGTGACTGTAAATCAAAACATTTTGTATATTGAACAGCTGTATTTCTAGTAGTATATATCGTCAGATAGGGGTGACTAGGAAATGGGTAATGAGCAAGTTTGTAAACAAAGAGAAGTGGTAATGCTGACTGAATTCTTCTGTTGGTTATACTGAAGTAGCTCTGCTATAATAATAGATTTTTCCACATTTACACTAGTTAAGCTAAGGGCAAAATTTGACCTCAGTTCTGAAGGGGGAATGCAGCTGAAGAAAAATAATGAATTTTCCCATGTTTGCAAGCAAAATAAACATTTATTTCCATCTGATACTACGTATTTGTTGCTTGTAGTTCTGTGTCAGCGCTATTACAGAGATATTAAGCCCTGTTAATGGAAACCTTTTCTTTTTCTTTTCCATACAGATGATGACACATTTTCCAATGTGTTTTGTGAAAACTCTAAGAAGCTTATCAATGTAGATTTATTTGCCCTGGCTGCTACGTATTATTCTTTGTCTAACCTTGGAGTGTGTACCCCATTAGAAGACGTGCTCGAAGCACTGAGAAGAGACAATCAAGGAACAACAGGTATATCTACATTTGTATTTAAATTTTTATTTTTCACTTTAGGACCTGCAGTTTCCGTTTTGGAGGGTGGTTTGTTGTTTTTTTCCCTACATGTTTCTCACTTCAATTTTAATTTATTCCTAGATAGTTTCTTCATTGCCTTTGTTTAGAAAATGGATTCTCTTGCTAAAATTTGAGCAGAGGGGTCACAGCATTCAGTACCTATAGACCCTTCCTGAGATTCAGTTTTAAAGGGGATCAGATAAGGAAGCAGGCACATCATTATTTGAGATGTCTTGTTAATTCTCTTTGTTTTTCTTCTCCCTGAGCAGCAGAAATCATGGTTGCTATTCTTGCTTTTTTAAAAAGTCTCACCCTAAAATCTGGCAAGTGGGGTTTTTTGTTACATCTTTTGTTTAATATTAGATATGTGCTTTGACGTTTAGCTGAATATGGTCCAGTAAGTGCTTGATGTCAAAAAGAAAAAAAAAAAAAAAAAAGATTTTACTCATTTTGTATGTTTTGGACCAGTACCAAATATATGTCATAGAACTAGAGTAATTTCATTTTCTGTAGTTAAAGAAATTTGATTAAAACACTCTCAAGTTGGCATCAAGTTGGAAGTCTTGCCCCTGGTTATAATTTTTGTATCAGATGATAAACTGGCATTTTTACTTACTTTGGCTGCTGTAATTTTCACTGAAAATGTGCTCTTCATGGAGTTCTCAGTCATTATAGATTTGCCACTGTCTTTCAGATTTCTCCTTAGTTTTTCAGAGACAGATCAGCTCTGTGCCTTTTCTTTCTAGTGTGTTTTATCTCTGTAATATATTAAAACTCTGACATTTCTTATCCTAAGCGATAGCACCATCATATATGTTGGTATTGTGGCTTAACCCAGCTGGCAGCTAAAACAACTGCACAGCCATTTGCTCACTCCCCCCTCGCAGTGGGATGGGAGAGAGAATTGGGAAAAAAAATGGTAAAACCTGTGGGTTGAGATATAAACAGTTTTAATAGGACAGAAAAGGAAAATAATAATAGTAATAATAATGATAAAAGACTATACAAAACAATTGTTGCACAGCACAATTGCTCACCACCCACTGACCAATGCCCAGCTAGTTCCTGAGCTGTGGATATGTCCCCAGCCAGCTTCCCCCAAGTTATATACTGAGCATGACATCATATGGTGTAGAATATCCCTTTGGTCAGTTTGGGTCAGCTGACCTGGCTGTGCCCCCTCCCAGCCTCTTGTGCACCCCCAGCCTCCTCACTGGCGGGGCAGTGTGAGAAGCTGAAAAATCCTTGACTTGGTATAAACAGTGCCTAGCAACAAACGAAACATCAGTGTGTTATCAACATTATTATCATCCGAAATCCAAACCACAGCACTATACCCACTGCTAGGAAGAAATTTAGCTCTATCCCAGCTGAAACCAGGACAGTTGGGCATCTCTCTCATTTTCTACAGCAATCTTCTCTTTCCAATTTCGCCATTTTCCATGGTTGGCTCCCCAGTTTTTCATTTCTTCAGAAATACTAAAATGCCATAGTTGAGATAGTCTTAATGGTTTGTTGTGCATTGGTCTTACTTTCTGTCGTCTTTGTTTCTGCTCTTTGCTCATCTGAAGCCCCTTTTTCTTGCTTGACAACTGTATGCTGCTTTTCTTCTGCTTGCTTCTCAGCTCTTTTCATTTTTATTATGGTGTCATTCCCTGTGTTCCGCGTAATTTTCTGTAATTCCGTAGTGGTACCTTGTTATACTCGTACTTGAGTTCATACCTCGATTTGCTTTCTTAGACAAAACTGCAAGGATTCTTTCATCTTCTTGTCATGCAGAATGGAGCATCAGGATAAGGCAGTGCTCCAAATGTAAACAATGGTATTATAATTCAAAACCTTTGTGTTGAATTGGCAGTAAGTATCAGTTAAATTAACTTAATTGAAGTTCCTGGTAATCATTTGGCAGAAGCAAAATACCAAACTATGTATTCATAATGTGCAAGTTGCCAAATGAAAGTTGTGATCTTTTAACTTTAAGCTATTTCAGATATTTTGGACTATACTTCTGTATTTCAGAAAGTATATTCATTTCCTGACATACGAAAGCTTGCAAGTCAAGAGAAGAGTAAGTCTGAGAAAACTGGCGACTTTACGATGACCTTGCTCATATTCTGAAAAGTATGCATCAGGATAATTCCGTTTATGTTTCAGATGTTTTTAGTACATTTTCTTGTTCTAAGACAAACATGCTTATGACCCTATTCCCACATTTCTCTACCTTCTTCACCATCGTAATATAGACATATTGCTGTTCTTCCTTGGAATAATTGGTAAGCAGAAACATTTTAAGCATGTCATGGACAGAGCTACTCAGAATGGAGTTCTGAGTCTAAAGGGCTTTCTCCATTGCTTCCTAATGAAGGTTACTGTGGTCCTTACTGCACCATCAGGTTGCTTGCACTGAGCACTCGGGATCCAGAAGAGCCTGGCCCAAAGGGAGGAAGCCAGCACGGACCATTTCTCTTGTTACAGGCTTCATATCTGATATGAGAAGCGAGGGTTGCTAGAGCATAGGATTAAGAGTACTCTCTACCTTTGCAGTGTGTTTATGGCCATGGTAATAGTCATGCAGTGACTATTAATAAACCCATCTTTAAATTCCACGTAGTGGAATACATGAGGCAGGCAGAATCAGTCTGTTTCAATGGGTTTTTTAGCATATGGTTATCCCAACCCTTAGTCTGGCTTATGGAATGAAATCATAGTGGTGTAACTTCTGTATAGGTGGTGTTGTTTGACATGGACTGTGAATTTTGTTTTTTATCATCTGGGGTATCTGAATTTCCACAGGTGGCTGGGGTAGAAAAAACCTACATTCTGCCATAGGAGATATTAGGAAGATCTGCATTAGCCCTGTATAAAAGACATTCTCTCCTCAATCTGTTCAGCTTCGCAACTGAAGATGTAGGTGTAAATGGTATTTTAGAGTTGAAGCAGTTTTTTCAAAAGAAAAACATCTACCTATGCTAGGGGTTCACAATAGAAATAAGCAGCATTTCAGTACCAGCTAAAAGTAGTAACAGTAAACTTTCTGTTACTCTGTTATATTGAGGGTACTTCTGTTGAGTATTCGAACCCCACTTTCTTGTTTCATCACAAAAGGAGCTGGATCTTTAAATTTCTTACGGTTTTTGAAATTAGCATCTGTTCTGTTTGCATCAGTTGTACACATAATAAAGAAATTTACAGGTATAATTATTTGTTTCAAGAAGTAGTTTTATGGTAGCAGAATGAATTTACAGAGTTTGTTTAAAACTAGTTACATATTTTTTTCAAATTTGCAGTTGTCTTGGCAATATAAAACAGTCCCCAAATACAAGTTTTCTATTAGATTGTAATATGTCTGTCTGTTTTTCAAAGTAATGTAAAAAAAAAACCAATCAGAATTTTGCAGAAAATGCAGCAATAGTAAAATTTATTAAAAATCCATATTTTTTCTGTAAACAGTATAGTTTTCCCTGAGCTGAAATATAAGTAGAGTGTTCATTCTGCAAAACATAGGGAAAGAGGTCTAAAAATAGTTAAGAAACTTTAGTAGGTGAGGTGATAAATGCTTTATATATGTAGGTATAAGCAAACGATGACTTTTTCTTTTTTTTTTTTTACCTGGAACCACAGTTTTTCTAAATAGGGTCTTTCTTCTGGGTTTCTGGATTTCTTCCATATTTGAAATACTTAATTTGGGTTAAGTACTGTCTGAAATGGTCCTTCACACAGCGTTACCCTATTCAGTCTTTTGAGTCCATACTACAGCAAAGTGTAAAAGATGCAATATGTGGTGATAGTTCAAAGTGACAGTACTGCTTTGGAGAACAGTCAAACAACTGATATTACTTTCCAGAAGTTAAATGTCTGTTTCCTGCTGTTCCCGTTCTGCTTCTTTCTTCTGATGAGCCTATCCAGATACCAAAATGTTGAAAGATAAACAAAAAAGAGACCTTTTTACTTTTCTTTTTTTCTTTTTTAATTTTTTCTGTCTTTTTTTCCTTTCACTTGAAATTGTTACCAATTGATTCTTTTAGGACACTGTGTAGATCTTCACAATGCTAAAGTTAAGGAGAATCTTTAGTGAAATGACAAACAATTGCTTCTGCACTTTGTTTTGTTTAAAAGTATTTTAGTCTAGTTTTTTCTTTTGTCACTTCATAGAGTCTATATTAGATTTTAGGTATTGTCATAACGGTTTATTACAAAAACCCCAGATGTTTAAGAAATAGAGAGATCCTGTGGGTTTGGAGAAAAATAGAGAAAACATTAAGTTTCTCATGCACTCAGTTCAATCCCCCACTCTCTTTTAAAGAAGTAACACTCTTGGCTCTGCTCCCAGCATGATCTGATCAAGGAATGAGCGTAGTTTTTTGCCTAATGATCAGTTTCTGGACAGATGAACACATAACTGTGCAAAAAGCGGAGAACGGAAAAGTATATTAATCTGCCTAGTCATGGAGAAAAGACTTGTTTTCTAGGAGCATGCTTGTCAGTAACGGTCCAGTTTCTTCTCACTCAAGACTTACAAAAAATTCCCATTGATTTAACTAGAGCCAAGCGTACTTGTAGTGTTGGTGGCCTAAAAGAAGCGCACGGGTTTGTTACAAGGGAGCGACTTCTGAGCTATTCCTTTGCTTGGGGGGATGTAGAGATTAGCAAGTGGGTGCCCGGTATGCTGCACAAGCGGTAAACCCGTGGTAGAAACTGACTTCATCTTGTTAACGCATTCTCTGGCAACCCTGCAATGAGTAATTTTCTACCAGAAAGATGTGGAAGTTCTAAAACCCATCCATAGGGTAAATAAAGAGAAGAACGAAAGGGCATCTTCCTTTGAATTTCCCCAGCATCGTTCATAACTTTTATGTGAGATTATCTCCCATTTGATACTGTGAGCAAATCTGCAGCTGTACACTGCTGTACTGTGTGATTGTTAATTGTCCCTGCTCTTCTGCTTCATATATGTAAAGGTAAATGTGACAAAGAATGTAAAAATAACTACTTTTAATGAACAGGAAGAAATAGTACAGTTTTGTAGTAGTAGCTATTGTCTAACATCTGGGAAGATATTAGATATGCTGCATCTTTAAAAAACTACGCTAACTGTACTAAGTTTTACAGCGTGTTGAATTTTACTAATTCATCTATAATTCAGAAGTTTAGTCTTGTAATAGTTTAGTGAGTTTTTAATTAAAAATTACTATTCTTAAAATATGAAAACACTGTAGCATATTTTTAGCCCGGTATTTTTTCTGATTCATTGCAAATCTTTATTATTATGGATTGTGTTAATGAGTATTTATTTTCTTAATACAATACAGGTATCAAAACTGATGAGTTTATGAATAATAAGAAGTCACATGAAGTGCAGGTGATGTCAGAGCTGGTAGACAAAATAGCGAATTATTGTGGCGTAAAGCAGGTAAGGAAGCAGTTCTTACTGTGTGCCTTCCAAATTATTCTCCCTGTTGTGTTCAAATACTCCATTTTGATATTCTGCCACTGCTGTTCTTATTTTTCCTGTAAATAATTGTAGCTAAAAAAGAGCCTTTAGGGCCACGCTGAAGGACAAGTTTGTTTACAAATGTATCGTTCCAAATGAGCTGCCTTTCAGTAAGTCATACTCATTTTATGACTCGTGAAAAATGTCAAGAAATTATAATCATCCTCTATATGTTGAACAGCTAAAAATTGTACTGCTCTTTGCTACGCATGGGTACTGCCTTGTTTATCAGTATTATATTGCTGGCAATTTACCATAGGCATCAGCAGGAGAGTTTAACTTTGTTCTTCTCCCTCTGTCAAGGAGTACCACATAGAGACCAAAGCAGAAAATCTGAGAAATTTTGAAAGCATGTCTTCTTATTCTGGCATAAGGGATTTAAAATGTTTCCTGTTGTTTAAAGCTGTTCACCTTTCTTTAACATGGATTGAGATCTTCAGTTAGGAATTTAGTTATGACTTTTTTAGGTTGAAGAGAGATCAGATTAAGCAGAGATTTATGTAGCAAGAGTGTGCACAGAGAGTACATTTGGTAGAACACGTGTGACATCTGGGCACTCAACATCATAATTACCCAGTGACTATGAATCCAGCATTTCATACATCAGAAAGCGAGTTCATCCTTGAATGCTGAAGAATTGCAGGATTCCTTTCTCAACATATGATTATAATTTACCTTTTTTTTTTAAAATGTAATTATGATTGCACAGTGCACTAAATCACTGTTGCATTAAAACCTCGTAGATGTTTACTTACGGATCTGTTGACAAAACACAAGCATCACAACAAGACTTTTTTCAATACCATATGTCACATTCTGGTTGACAAAAGTAACACCAAAAAAGAAAAGCCCTTCGTTTCACATACATTTAATTTTCTGTAAGCTTTTTCAATGTTAAATTTTCTGTTAGATTCCACGTATTAGATCTTTGTTGCAGTAAGACTAAATTTTTAAGTATCTGGGTGAACTGAATTGGTTTAATCATTTTAATCTCTATAATGCTAGTAACTGGCTAATGTAGCTTCATGCTGACTTTAAACTGTAGACAACTAGTGGTTCTGGACACTGCGTTCGATTCCTTTCCACATCTGAGCTGCACTTGCTTTCTATCCAAGTGTAAATGTAAGTGTAAATGCAGATTAGTTTCCTCCAGCTTAATATTTATTCCTACGAAGATTTGTGGAGACAAACTAACTTTGTTTAAAACCAAAGATTAATAAAGTATCTGCCCAGATTTTATTTTAAATGTATCCCTCTGAACCTTTTTTTTTTCCCCCTAAGTATAATTTAAAATTAAGATATCAGATGTGGGTAAGGGAGGAGAGGCAGCTGCAGTTGGGCAGGCTAAGTCCATATTACTACGGTCTCTGATATATTGAGTCCCCCAAATTGTGCCTGGCCTTTGCAATGAGTGAGTGCTAGCTGACCTGCTTCGTACCTGCGCCAGAGGGGTTGCTAAAAACTAACGGTACGGCCAGATGTGCGCTGGGGTAGAGTGCACGGCCATTCTCAGGTCAGCTTAGCAGTAAAGACCTAACTGCAGTGTCCCGAGTTGCTGTTCCTGCCACCATAGACCGAAGGGCAGGCCCCAAAACTTGGATTCAGCTCTGAGTTTCTGAAGCTGAACTTTAATTTGGAAGTTATTTGGCTCAGATGGAGTTTAATTTAGATAATGTAAATGATGCAGTACTCTCAGTAGGCTCGGGTCAGGCCTGTGGCATCCTTGGAAACAGAGATCAAAACTCTGAATCCTGACCATCTGTTTTGTGAGGAACAACTGACGAAGGTACAGTTTTAGGCAGTCTTCTCCTTACAACTGGGATTACCGAGTAAATAGAGAACTGCAATTAAGGCCAAATATTACTGGATGAGACACAATCAATTTGCGAGCATCTGCGATCGCTTACAGCGATGGAAGGCGATCGCTCCAGCAGCTCTTGCAAGACCCAGCCACGGTGACAAGCATGGATGCACTCTGTAAAGAACAAAAATACAGCAGCAGCAGATTTGTGAAAGTAATTTCTTCTATCATTAGCATGTTTTCTGCCTTGCTTACCTTTCGCTTGAGGCAAGTATTAGTTCTTCAAGTGCTGAAGACTTTCACATACTGAAAAAGCTGTAGGAAAGTGTAGTTTGCTTATGCTGCAAGACTAGATGTTCTCTAAGTTTGCTGGAAGGTAGTGTTTCATATAGCATTTTCATTTAGATTTTAAATAGTTCCTGTGAGATTCAGGAATGAAAGGAGAGGAAAACCCATATTCAGAGTAAAAAAAAGTAGAGCCACCTTAATGACCTCACCTAAGTCCCGATGTAGCTGGTTACTAATAAAATTTCAAACCAATCATTATCAAATATCTGTCAATATGCTGCAATTTCATCCAGTGATTAAGCACTTTCATCAGATGGCTTAGAGTATCTTTAGGCAAAGGATTATTTTCTGTTTATTTTTTAAAAAAATTGTATCATTTAATGAAAAATATTATTGCAATACATCACTGAATATGAAATGCCGACTGCTCTATATTAACCTTTTTCCATTTTAGTCATACACTGTAACAGAATTTATTTGTGCAAAGTTACAAATCCCTAATATATGAAAAGAGCTTTCCAGTTACATTAAAAAAAAAAAAAAAGAAAAGCCTCCTTCTCAGTTATTAAAAAGCAACTTCTTTTGTTTTGGTTACCTTTCAACTTAAAAAAAATACAGGAATTGTAAAGTTTTAGGAGAGTTTTTTCCTTATTGATTTTTTTCTATCCTTCTCGCAAAACAAAGTATATGCAGCATTTAATTAAAAAATCTAGAGCTATGAAAACACAACACATGTTTTACAGCAGCACGTGTCCTCAGGGTTTTTCTTTCAGATATTACAGATCACTGAGGGCTTGAAAAATGCCCTCCATTTCACCTCAATACCCATGATGTATAATGGGTGGTAGAAGATACTACTCTCTTGTGGTATTTTATAATGTAGTATAATAAACAGTAAAATGAGAATAAAAGCAAAAATTTTATTACTACTGTAATCACTTCTAGGTTAATGATATGAATTAAAACATTAAAGCAAACTAACTAAGGGGGTTTTTTCAGTTATTTACTGCCCCTTTTAAGCATTGTTCCTATCATAGAAGGGGAAGTTTATTTTATGAGAGAAGTTCTTGATTAAACTCTGAAAAGAAGCCAGTGATGATGATTCTTTGCTTAAATGCAAATTTGTTTTCTTTAATGCATTTGTGAAAGTCTTTCTTGGAAATTGCAGCATGTGCAGCAAGAGTTGCAATGTGTAACGTTAAGTATGATGTCATTCTGCATTCAGCATCCATTAAATTTGTGATTTGGTACAGGGAAATGTTGGAATGCTTCGGGAATCGAAGTTCTTGATTGCACTGTGCCAGAAACTGTGTTTAAACATAGTACCCAAATCGCTATGGACAAGACCTTTGGAGTTCATTATATCGTGGAAATTTCATTTTAAAAGGTCATGCTTGGCAGATATGCTATGGGTTGTTGATTACCTTTCCTTATGTAATCAAGGCAAGGTAAAGCAGGGATTAATTTAATGCAGTCTATTTGTTTAGCACAAGATCATTGCCTGCTTATTTTTAGTCAAATTTTCCCTTCGTTTTTTAAACCTATTCTCCTAGCGATAATTTAACAATATATTACTGGTTTATTTTTACTTGGAAACAACTAACAAACCTTACCCAAACAGCATTTTGTCTTTACAGCCACTAGAGGTCACAGGCGGGAGTTAGGAATCCTTCACTAGCTGACTCTGTGTCCAGATGCCGCCTTTCACAGAAATCATTAAAAACCTTGTAGAAGTGGAGGTGTGCATATTCTGCATAATAGTAATATCTGTTACATAAAATAGTGGGTAAAATTATCCCTTGGGCACTGTTCTTTCTTTCACTTTTTAATCTAGGAGAATATTGGTGATAAATGTGACAAATAAAGGAAGTTTTCAAAAAGTGTGCTTAGATTATATCAATTGTGTTTCACTAAATCCAATCCTGTACTGATTTCATTCGATAAAGTTGGGGAGTATAATGTACCTGGATGGCAAATATGCAGCAATGTCACATGAAGAGTGCAGATGAGAAAGCCACGTGCAGCCTGGGTAAACAGTTTTTACCTAGTATTGTGTATTCCCCACTGTTTTACATAGTCTCTAGTGACATTGGTTCCAATTTTTCTTTTGAATTCCATGTCTATACCAATCTTTAACTTTCTTAGAATAAGAAATAAATCTTTCTTTTTCATTTCAGTATGAATATTGCTGTACTCAGTATTCTTATGTATGCTTATGTATTCCTGTATGATAAGAAATCATGCAGTTGAGTTTGAGATGGATCCACGTAGTGTATGCTTCTATCTGGACTTACAAACACCAGTGTAAGCTTTCTTAGGAATGTGTGACAGACCAAGAACAAAACACAGATGTTCTTGAATCAAACACTTTCAGGAACATCTACAAGGAGGTCATTGTATCTACTCAATATATTTTTTGGTAGATACCTGAACAGAAGTGAACATTATAATTTTCCTTCCTTGGAGAAATGACACATTGCCTATTCTTGTAAAATACTTTGTTATATATTTATTACAAATTAAAACACACGTGGTATAAAGCTGTGATTATGTACTTAAAGGTCTCATGTTACACCTGTTGCTGCTACTACTCCGTATAGCATTTTCCTTCCTGTGTTGTGTCAGTCACTGAAGTAGCACGTGCTGTCAGCCAAGAGACAAACGAAATTGCCAGCTAGTCATCCCCTCCAGTTGCTCCTTCCCCAGAACAGGCAGTGAAAGCACATGTGACATATAAGCTCCTTTATTTTATTACAAAAGCATCCTTACGTTAATCAAAGCTGTATGGATCATTTGCACAGAATGGGAAACTGGTATAAATAAGCATTCTGACATAAAAGGGAGTATTAATATCACCTGTCTTCATATCACATCTGAAGAGATTAAGTTAGGCACCAAATCTGAAGATGCTTTTCTGTACACCTGGTGGTAGTAGACTCCTCAGTACAGGAGTTAGATGCCTAAAGCTAAATACTGTGAACGCTTTCTTTGCTAACTCTATATCCTGACCCAGTTTAGCAAGGGCAGGTAGTGGTGGTGATGGTTTACAGTTATTTTCTTTAGCAGAAGGAACCTCTGTGTCAAAAAATATCCTGAAATTCTTTCCCAGAAGAGTCAGGACACATGCATTGCATAAGCATTGCAGTGTCTGTTTTCTGGAGCGAACCAGTTAAGACTTAAATCTGTGTTTTAAATCCAGAAAGTAGATCAACAAAGCAAATGAACTAAGTATATTAGGAGGGATAAAGTAATTATGAAATCCCTGCTTAATTTTTTAGAAAATTATTTTGCTTTTGATTGAAGTGTGTCTTGTTGCTCATTAATATAGCAAATTTTTTCCCCCTTATTATCTAGGTGATTGATATAGGTTCTGGAAAAGGCTACCTGAGTTCATTTTTGTCCATGCAATATAACTTACAAGTTTATGGAATTGACTCCTCAAACTCCAACACTAATGGTGCTCATGAAAGGAACAGAAAATTGAAGAAGCACTGGAGAGCATATCAAAGTCGAGGAAGAGCAAACCTCAAAAGTCAGAGGTTGGAAAAGGCACATGACAGGCCAGTGGAAAGTGAAATTAAATGTAAAGTAATTGATGAAAAGCCCTTAAATAATGACAGCAGTCATCAAAGTCAGGACCAAGTGACTATCCAAGATTTAGTTCCTTCTTGTGGTTTTACAGAAATATCTACATCTGAAACCAGCAAACAAACTGAAGTTGACTTGGTGGCTCAGACGCAGTCTGATGAGAGCAAACTTTCTGAAGAGGTTCTTGCTTTTCTAAATGTTCTGCCTTCTGATGCTGTAGAAGTTTTTTCTTCATCTCATGGTATCTGTGGGGAACTCTGTGAAGAGGAAAAGGCACAAAGGAAGATGGCATCTCTCAAGGCTAAAGCGAGCAAGTCGAGTGAATCAAACCTGTATTTTCCATTGACCTCTTGCATCACGGCGGAAACAGAACTCAGTGACATCATAACAGACTTGGAGGTTATTTTACTAATATTTAAAGTAGATTGTCCATTGTCTTTATATTGCCATTTTCATACATACATAATGTTTGCTGAGTGTACATAGAGTGCTGTCAGTGGTGTAAATGAATATTTGGGCCCAGTAATGGTTTTCAGCAGAAGTATATCTGGCAGACACAGATTGTTTTTCTGTTTTAATATATGTGTTAAGATTATTTTGATTATGTAAAGCAGCCTTTAGAATTTATGGGGTAGATAATAATCAGCTGTCAAAGTTAACAGCATACATGCTAACACATTGAAGTATTTTACAACTGTGGTTATAGATAACATCTAATTATAATGAAAAGAGTTATATTTACCAGGTAGATGGATATGTTAAGCACTGGAATTTCAATTTTCCTGAAATTTCTTATTTTTTAAGTTTTGTATTTTTGTAATTTCAATTAAACTTTGAAGGCATAGGAGAATTTATTGTGTATAGTACTCTACATAAAGAGTTTGTAAAGAGCCCTAATTGCAAATAATGTTTTTCTATTTTGACTTTTCAGAGTTACTCTAAATTAATTTAGTAATTTCCTAGCTGGCGGGGATTGTGTCTACAGAAACAAGCTCAAGCTCAGTTGCCCAAAGACAGTGACACAAGTCTAGAAGCTGTATGACTGTTGGGTTCCTATGCCTGAGCTAACATACATTGATTGGGTAGATACATTCAGTCCTTTATGGAAAGATGGAAACTTGTCTGTGTTCAGTAATAAATGAACTGATATATTCAGGGGTGTAATTCATCTCTGATTCAAGACCAACATGGTTTGTATTAATGGCCCTATAACTTGACCTAATAAATCCTACTGAGTATCTGAGAGCGTGTGGAGCAAGCTCATGTCTGTCTGCAAAAGACACCCTGAAGAGCAGGGTTTGCTGGTGAAGCATCTACCTTTACATTTACATGGTTGGATTTTGCATCGTCTTCGCCTGTAATTTGAATGATGTAAAAGGCAAAACAAATCCTTTATCATTGTCTTTCTTTATTAAAGAAAAACCCAACCCAAAAACCCCCACATTACTGTCAGAAAAAGTAAAAGTTTCATTGTGTTAAAAAACAGTAATAACAAAACTGCACATTATATGTGATGAAAGTGTGTAATCAAAAAACTTTACAATGTCTAATCATTTTTTATAAGTATTTTGAGACATTTAGAAATAAAATATTTTTAGAAATAGTTTTACAAATATTTACAGGTTTTTATTGTAACCATCAATTGATTTATTTTTTCCTCAAATTTCCGTAAGCTGGGGACAAATGGGAAGTGCAGAAAATTAGTATTTACTGATTTA
This sequence comes from Aramus guarauna, assembly GCA_013400195.1. Taxonomy (NCBI): domain Eukaryota; kingdom Metazoa; phylum Chordata; class Aves; order Gruiformes; family Aramidae; genus Aramus; species Aramus guarauna. The sequence goes on from VXBL01005968.1 coordinate 531,813, forward strand.
TACCATAAGTTCTGAAATGAATTTGCTGATGAAATATGGGTATAAGAATGCGTGTTTGTGTATAGCCCTGGACTAATATTGAGAGATTCAATTTTGCTACACTTAGGCCAACAATCCGGAAAGTGCTTTCACTTATAGCCAGGCAACCTCGCTGAAGTCAGTGATGGTCCAAAAGTGTACCTGACGCAGACACACTGCCCTCCTATTGTTCCTATTTTTGGGCATCGTCGTATGTTTCCTTTGTCTTGCATGTGATAGCCATCTTCCAGTAGCTTGCTCCTGAAAGAATCTCTCTAAATTTTCCTGTCCTGGGATTTAAATGCTGCCGTTGCAAGTGCACCTCTTCCCTTAGCTTCCAAACTTTAGTGTTGTTCCACTATTTCTGTAATTGCATGTGGAAAAAAGCTTTGTGGAATGGTGAGCTGAAGCTGACTGGTAGGAAAAAAGTCTTTAAAAGCTAAACTGATTCGAAACTGAACTTTTGCCGCCTAAAAATGTTGGATCCTAAGACAAGGAGGGGGTAAGCACAGAGAAGCAGCACGACGTGGAAGGTGAGAAGGGGGATGGGAAGAATTAAAAAATAGAGGAAGAAAGGGGAGGTTTTACTGTTTCACACATACATTACTATATAATACAGATGTGTGAGAAAATCGAGTGTAGAGCAGCAAAAATAGATTGCCGTCCACCACATTGGTGTCTGTGAGCTTGTGGTCTAAACGGCCAGGGGGTGGCCGTCGAGCCGTTCCTGAACCAGGTCGCCACGCGCCTCCCGCAGGTGACAATAGATGTGCACATAAGGTCAAAATGATTAAAGAAAGGTGTCACAATTGAATGCTCCTGGGCTAATTTCTTGTTGATAACCTTGTTATTAAATAAGGCTGAAATTAAAAGCAACACCACATTTACCATGTGGGTTTCGACTAATAATGCCAGCAAGGAAATACCTTGTTATGATGGTGAGAAGAGGAATAATTTGGATGGAGAAATAGAGAGAAAAGGGTAATTGAGGAAGAAGGAAAGCAGAAAGCAGAGTGAAAGAACAGAGCACCTGAAACTGAAGTTCTTACTTTGTGCTATGGAATAAAATGCCCATTTGTTGTTGGATAGTAGTAGGCACACTGCAAAACCACGACAGTACTACAGTTTTAGAAATAACAAAGCCTGCTCTTCAAATTATATTTAGGAAGTGGTTTTGATTTCAGCAATTTAAAGTAGCACAAATGCCATAGCTAGGTCCAGCCAGACTTAGAGGAGTAAATCTGAAGTAAGAAAAGGAAGTATCAGTGGTAGTAATAATAATAACAGGAAGGCTAGGAAAGACGAGAAAATGGCCAGTGTCCAGTCACCACGTAGATGTTCCCTTCCATGCAGGTAAACCAGCTGCTATCCGTAGTCTCCAACTTCTGCTTCCTCATGGCCGGTGAAAGTAGAGCGCAGAGATGGTTAGTTCCTTACCGGAACAAAGCGATGGGTGGTCTGGCTTGGCACAGAGGCAATGCCCGTGTTTGCTAGCACTGGAGAACTTCTACTAAATTCTAGAACAAATTCTAGAACAGAACAGCAGGAGTCCTCATGGAGTTGTGTATTTACACCTTACAGCTCGATAGCCATGTGCAGCATGTTTGGGTTTTGGAGCTTGTTGTTACTCATGCCGTTTCAGTTGAAGAGGGAGATACTTTATTGTTGCCTTTTTTTCTTTTTCTTGTTTAGGACTGTATGATGGTGGGTCTGCATACATGTGGTGATCTCGCTGCAAACACACTACGAATTTTTACTGCCAAGCCTGAAATCAAAGCAGTTTGCAGTGTAGGCTGCTGCTACCATCTGTTGTCAGAACAGTTTGAAAACCAAGAAGGTAATTCGTCTGAGCTTAACTTGTGGCTGCCAATTTGCATGTCGAGAGTATTATACCTTTTAATTAATAACCTCCTTCTGTTTGTTCCTTTCTAGTGGCTTATTTAGTACTGGTTTTAATTACATTACGTGGGTCATTCACTCCCGGATGCCCTGTAGCTTTTCTGTTATGCCAATATTCCTAATATTCTTACTGCAATTAGGGACATTAATGCAGAATGTTTTTATGTGGTTATGAATACAGCTGGTTTTATTCCATTACTTCACTTGTAAAATGTGGAGGCTTTTTTAGTCCAATATGTTTTCATCCTTTTGAAATATTTTGTACCAGATTTTGCCCTTGGCTGTCTGCATGCAACATCCATTTATGTTGAGTTGTATATATACAACTATGAGCAGAATTAAGTCCTTGTAATGTAAGTTATTACTCAAAAAACCACTCATCTGAGTGCTGTGCTCTGGGGCATTGCCAGTTTCAAACATTACGGAACAGTATATATATAACAGTTTTTCTTGGGGAGACAACCTAAAAATTATTTGGGAATTCACACTACAGGCAAATTTTCCTTCAATTCTGATTTTTTTTTTTCATTTTTGATAGCAAGTTGGTATCTTTAGTTTAAAGATAAATTCTGCATAATGAAAATCATTAATTAAGTGGCTTTCCTCAGACAAGTGGTATGTAGCTGGGCTATCTAAATGACCGTCTGCCAAAATCCTAGAACCTGATCATCATATCAGCCAAATTTGACAGAGGGGTGGATTGGCAAAGTTTATTTCAGCTCTTCTGGGGAACTTCACGGACAGAAAGGCAGGTGGAACCCAGCTGCTACTCTTGAACCGTTGGCTGCTCAGGCAGCTAAGGCACAGCTCCAGACTGACCATGACACATGCTAGCTCTTGCTTGCTTTAATGATCTTTTCTCGTTCTTTTTATCTTGCTCTGCATCAATTTGGAGAGTTTCTGCAGTGTATTAGTTCCACTTATTTTGCAATACTTCAAACTACCCCAAAAAAACAAAGAAAAAGATATTATTGAAATTCCTAAGTTATAGAAATGTCATTAATAAAACCCATACAATTCCTTTTACATCAGGGTTTTAAAAAATTATGAACTTCTCAGGCACTTGTCATTAAGTTTGTGTGTCTGAAACATTTGGTTATTTTTTGGTATTGCCAAGAGGCTACAACTTCCTGTTCTAGTTGTAGGATTACTTTTTCCAGACCAGCGCACAAGGCTTTAATAAATTATTGTTACTGAGACACCACCAAAGGATCAGATGTGATAACCTATTCTAAGTTCAAACAAACAGATGTACGTGCACAGTGGTAAGAGGTACTGCAGTTTCACAGCAGTGTGGAAATGAAGCCAAATTGCATGTTGGGATTTCTATCTGATTGATTTTTCTCAGCTTGAAGGATAAAAATTACTCTTGAAGAAGAATCTTTAGGCAGAATAGAAGGAAATTGTAGTATTCTTTTTACTATTACAATGAGGGTACATATTCTAAAATTTATAATGCTGTTATAGTCCCCTGGAAGAGTAATCTATTATATGGCTTGTTTATAAGGGTGCAGTGGAGGGGTAAGAGCACAAGGACCAACAATATCTGAGCTAAAATTTCTTCAAAGGGACAATGGGAAAGAATTAGGACTATAGCTTGTGCCTACGCTTCCTATGCACAGATTTCAAACCAGCAAAGCATTCTAGAGAATGCTAGAGGACTCTCTAACTAATCAGATGGTATGGATCCGCAATTCACTCTGTTCAAGAAGTAAACTAATTCCTCTTGCAGCTGTCTAGGGCACGTAAATTTTGGTACTGCTTCCAAAATAGACCAAATCATAGAATTGTGATGAAATAATTTAGCTTGGAAGTTATCTTTGGAGGTCATCTAATCAAGATCACTGGGAAAGGCAAGGACAGTTGTTCAGGGCCTTGTCCAGCCAAGTTTTGAATATCTCCAAGGGCAGTGATTCAGAAGCCCATTCCAATGTTTGCCCTCACCATGAAGTTTTTTATCCTCATAACTATGCAGAATTTTCAGCTTTCGTACGTTATCTATTGTCTTTTCATTGTGCAGCCCCAAGAAGAGTCCGGCTTAATCTTTTCTGTTCCCTTTCCTTTAGGTAGTTGAAGACAGCAGTTAGATCCCTCCTTGACCTTCTCTGCAGCCCTGTAGTCCTCTTGCCACCACTGAGCTCATTCCAGTAAGTCAGTGTGGTGGGCTGGAGAGCCCAAAGCAGCATAGATACTCTCGCGCTCACAAGTGCTAAAAAGGGGGAATAATTACATCCCTTAACCTACAGGCTTCACTGTTAAGCATCAGAGTCCTATCAATTTTCTACCCGCCATAGAGTCCACATGTCTCAACCATATATTTCCAGTTTGGCTAAAATGATACTAAGGAAACCTTGCTGAAAGTCATGCTAAAGTCAGCATAAATTTCCCATCTTTGCTGCTTCTTTTTTCTTTAATGTAAATGCAGATGGTTATTCTCACAAGCCTAGTTGAAGCAGATGTGCCATCTCACAAAAAAGCTGCTGTGTGATGGTTGCCATAACTTGAGACGGCTGGGCTGTATGTTGTTTGGCATTTACATTTTATTTAATACCAAAATCAGTCTTGTTTGAGGTCAGTGAAAATTTGCTTTTTTTACTTTGTATTAACTGGAGTTAACTTATATTCATGGGAATAAATTTTACCTGTTTTGATGGCTAATGTAGTGTTTATAAGTCTGAGGTGGTGAGTTGACAAAATATCAACAAAATGTTACTGTGCTATTTTTGGTGAGCTATTGAATCACCTTGGTTGTCACAAGGTTGGGGTTTTTGTCTCTGAGGAGCTGACTACAGGGAATAATGCCTTTCATTTCTTACCTATTTTAAAAATAGTAAAGATATCGCAAGATCGCCTGATTCAAACTAGGTGCCAGTAGTCACAGTCTTGAATGTTGCAATCAGTACACAGTGTCCTTATAAATAAGCTAAATTCATCTGGAATTTTTTTTAATGGGACCACATTTCCAATTATGCTGGGAATAATTTTGAACTCTTAAGATCATGAAAGCCTTCGTTTTGATTTATTAGTAACTACAACAACGTAGAGGTGCTGTGTAATGTCAAATTTCAATTCAATTAAAAAAAAAGTGGAAGTCAGTGACTTTTAACACCTGTCTTTAAATTTCAGTGCTGTTGTAAGCAAGACCAAATACTACATTTCAGTTAATAAGGAATATTATGACAGCTCTTGGAAAATTCTAAGTAGTTTTACTTTGGCTTTCTCTAAGGAGAATTGGCTGTTTATACAGAGACTCTTCTATGGATAAAATGCACTTAGCCATGAGTATAATTGATTCCTTTGGGGTTTTTCTTCACTGTTACTGCATCAGATAGTCAATTACATCAGAGTAGTAAGGATTTTACTATTTATTAGAGACTTTTTACATAAACCTGTTTACATAGTGAGCCATTATGGCACTTTTTCTGGAAAAAATCAGTTTGCTAATGATTTTTAGGTTAAAACAAACTCTGTGCCTCTGTTCAGGAACTATTCTTAGGATTTTGGGGATCTGTTTTATCTTACATTCAGCTAATACATTTCTGGGGCAATGTACCAGCTGGACTGTGGTTATCCTTTAGCATACAGTAACTGCAAATGTAAGATATTTTCGAAAAGACTTGACTTTCCTTAAAAAGGAGTTGATGTGTTTCTGTGTTCTAATTCTCTTCCTTCCATCCTCTATGCCACCAAACACATCAGTACCAGTATAGAAACCCGTGAAATTCTGCAACATGATATCTTCTGTTCTGAGGAAAAAAATCACATGAACATTACTGTTGCTAAGGAGCTACTTATTTATAAGTATTTCATAATTTGAAATAAGACATAGGTGTATTTGTATAGGCAGTTTCCATGATAGCCGTCTGATAGAAACCCTTTTTGAGGTTAGCTTGAGTACTGCAAATCGTGAACTCCAGCTTTTGTAAGGATTTCCAGTGTCAGGTCGCTGCTCTAGGAAGAAGATACATGTTGGACAGAGGAGTTGAGCCTTCCTGGAAGCTGTGAAGAGTAGCTTGTCAATAAGGCACTCTGGAAGAAGTCAGCAAGCCTTTTCCAGAAGAGTAAGAGCCTTGGACACTCAAGTTATGTAAATATAAACTTTGGCTACATTTGTTATGCTCTAACTTTTAAAAGGTAGTGAACATGGTTGAGAGAACCAAAAGGGATGGAAAGGGTAGTCATAATTCACATGCATAATTTTATCAGATTTTTGAAAACGGAAAAGGCCTTGAATAAGGTGGATTTAGCAGACAAAAGCTTCAGAACTGAATTTTCTAAAGGATTCCTTACACAAACATAATGGCTTCATATTCACTCTGTTCCACTGAAATATGGAAAGATTAGTCACTGTTTTAGAAGTATTAGAGTACAGATGATTTATGTGTTGCCTAGGTATATTTTCAAAGATATTCCACAGCCAATGTCCTAAAATAGCTATCACTGATACCATGGCAACACAGGAAAACACTTCCAAGCACGAGATCAAAAAGCTTGATTTCCTTTCCAAGGCATCTTTAGATATTGCTGCACGGGGCACATTTCCATGAATTTGTGACAGAGGTAACTAGTCACTAAAACCCAGATGTTTTCTATCAGAATTGATCCTGAAAAAAATATGAAACTTGAAACAGTATTAACTAGGCAAGTTTCACGGACATTAAGTGGCAGCATTACCTATTTAAGTTATTAAAGTATTTTTCGTTAATAAATGTAGCAACAATATACTAAAACCTGAAACTGTCTTACATTTATAATTTTGTGTGTGTACACAGTAAGAGATTATAATTGAGAAAGCCAAGGTTTCTATAATGTGCAGTAACTAAAGCATGCTCTAGATTTGGGCTTTGAAAATTATTTTGATGACAACTGATTCTATTTCCTGAAATTGAAGAACATTTTTCTTCACCCCAGCTCCCCACCCCCCCCCCCCCCACCCCCCAGCAAAATCCCATTTACTGGAAAAATACAAGCTCAAGAAATTGTGAAGTCTTTGGCCAAGGAAAATTTAGTCTTTCCCATGAAAAAAAAAGGCAGTATAAGTAGTTTCTCTCTTTTCTTTGGAATCCTAGAAGTAAACTGAGATACTACTATATCATGGAAGATAGATGCCATGGAAGACCTAAAAGAGGTTATTTGTGTTTCAGTACTGCCTTGACTGAGTTTGGCAATTCATACAAAGAGAGAAAGCAGGCTGTGCGTGAAGGATTTTGATGAGGGTAATAAAGATTACTTTCCACAGAATAATCCCAGGGGAAGGAAAAATGGCATTTAATTCCATTTAATTACAATCTCAGAAGATGCTATCGAGAATTTTATGTCATAGTTTGGAATTACTTATTCATCTTAAATAATCTTTACTCCATAATTACTCCGTCCTAGTACTGGAAAATGCGTGCAAGATTTTGATATCATTTTGTAATATGAATCCTCAAGGATTTCAGAATCACTAAAGATAAATAATTGTCCTCTGGTTATAATCCAAGCTTAACACTTCTGAATACAGATTTGTTGTAATTTCGTTAAAACTAATGGAGTTTATTAAAGGAATGACAAAGTTGGATGACATAATTTGCAGGTTATTTTTATGATTGAAACACGCTATGAAACAGATCTTCAATTAGTTTAAATTGGCATAAATTCACTGAGATAATCCCAAGTTTAAAATAAGTACCAAACTTTCATCATATTTATGATGTTCTCTTAGAAGCATCTTCAGCTGAGTACTTCAAGATTCTTAAATATTTGAAATAGCTGAGAATTTTGCAAACTTCTTTCTGCCTCCACTTCAATAGGTAATGAATATCTGTAATTCTTTGCTTTGCTGTCAAAGTACAATTTCATATTTAATGATTTAGCTTGCTTTCACACTCTGTCTGCTACGCTGGTAGACCTGAGAGTAGAGTTTGAATGTCTACATTGCTAATATCCCATTCTCGGGCCTTTTTTGACAGATATGGTATCAATACAGGAAAGAAGATTAATTCATTTTTAGATAAAATAATATTTTGATAACAAAATAGAATGAAGATACAAAATAAACATGCAGTTTGGCATTAGCCTCCATAACAGAGATGTGGAAATCATGCAATTTGTTAACATCAAAGGTTCCTCTATTCCAGTGTCTTGTCTTCTGTAGAGACCAATAGCAGGCATGCATAGAAGAGGAAAAAAACGGAGGGAGTACACAGCAATGCTTCCTCCAAATACCCTGTCGTGCTTCCAGCATGTTTTGGGTCATGACCTTCTTGGAACAAAATGATATATTTCCCTCAAATAGCCCTTGATAGATTTGTATTCCTTGAATCCTTCAAATTACTTTTAGCATGCCACAGTAGGAAGTCAACTGCTTGTTGTATGAAGAAGCATTTCCTTTTAATTGTTTTAGGGTTGCTAACTGCATGTTTCTTTTTGATACCCCTTAAATTTGTGTGTAAAAGCCAGTACACATCTGTCTCTATTTATTTTGTCCATCCCATTCATGATATTACAGGTTTTTTCATTCCTCCATTATCTGTTTTACACCTTTTATTTTTCATATTACTTGCTCCTGTTATTAAAATGTTCCTTACTTGAAACAATCCTGTTTCTCTTCTCTGCACCTTTTTGGGTGGTATTACGTGTTATCAGAGGTGAGAAAAACAAATCCAAACACAGTATTCAAGATTCGTGTACAGCATGGATTTACATAGTAGCATAATAGTGGTTTTGGGGTTTTTTTCCTTAATAATTTTTAATTATTTTTTTTCCTCTTCTTAGTACTGGGCTGATCTTTTTATCGAACTGTCAGCTCTCAGTTCAAAGCCATTCAATGTATGTTTAAAGTTAATATTTTTCCCAATTTGAATCACTTTCATCTACATTGACTTTTATATGCCATTTCATCTCTTATTTTTACTAGAAATGACTCTACTTTTTATTACCCTTAGGATCATCAGAAAACTTTGTCCTACTCTTCATTAACTTTTCTAGATCATTTATGAATTTGAGCAACAACCTCTTCCGGCACAAGTCTCCTTAGGCCTCTGCTGGTGATCTCTGTCCACTGTGAAAAATGGTATTTTATTGCCATCCTTTGTTTCTGTCAATTACTTACCCACAGGAATACTTTTTATCTTGTTCTGTGTTTTGATAGTTTCTCTAATGGTCTTGTTGAATGCCATTTGGAAATCCACTCTGTCTTTCTTGTCTAAGTGTTACTTGAAGCCTTCAAAAAAGATTCCAATATGTTTGTGAGATATGACTTCCTTTTAAGAAAGTCATGTTGACTCTTCCCAAATATATTACATTTGCTCATATATCCAATGGCTCTATTCTCTAAAATACTTTCTCTCCATATAATTCTGAGGCTTCCTGTTTGGAAGTTCCCTCGACCTGCCCTTGAGCTCTTCATAAGCATTAATATTACATTACCTGCTTTTCAGATCTCTAGAACCAAAGAGTTTTAATCAAGAAGTTGCACACTGCAGTTTGGAAATTACATCCTGTTTTTAGTTTTTGGATGAATGCCACATGGCCTTGGCAATTTTTTACTGTTTTTCTATACCTTCTTGTAGGGATCCTTCAATTTTAGATATTTCATCTGATGAGTTCCTTCTATGAAGCACAACTGTGGCTTAAGACCTGCATTTAGGTTTTTTTCAATGTTTTGTTTCCTTGAGCAATCCTTTATAGCTTTATCACAATGGTAGTCCCATAACTACTATCTATTTAGAAGAAATTCTGTAGACACTGGGATATCTGCAAAAGGTCAAAGAGATTTGAGACTAAAGTTAAAGAAAAATAGAGGTCTTTACAAGTTATTTTCAAAAGAACATACAGAATAATTTTTTACTTTTGTAACCATTGAAGGAAAAATGTTTTGTTTGCCTGTGCCAATTACACTACTGACCTAATAAAGTTATCTGTTAATAACCTTTTTTCTTCTGTCATGGTGCAGAATACAGTTAAATAGTTTGTGCTCTCTCAAGGAGATTCAGAATAATACCCTAACACTTTTGTGCTCTGAAATGGGGTCAGAATATTTATAACATAATAAAAACTACATAGCTGAGAAGAAATAAAACTTCACTTTTTTATAATTGCTATTGATATCAAGTGCGAAAAGACTAATTACACTGAGAGCAGAAGAATTACGAAAGCTATAAATCCTTGGTAAGCAAGATTACTCTCCTTTTTGGATGGTGGTATTTATAACATTGTTGAGGCACAATGTCACTGTATATTTTCTGCTGGTCTGAACAGGGTAATTCCTTCCCTGACTTCTGTAAGAATAGAGTCTGTGCATAGTGACAGCCTTTGTTTGTCAAGAGCAAAGAGCTTATGGTATGTGAACTAATGCCTCTTTCTCCAGCAGTCATTAAGGACATGAATTCCCTGGAAACAAAATATCGTGAAAATGATGAACTACACATGTTCAATATACCACTTATTTCAGTAACATCTGCTGGAATGTAATAATAGTCTTTTGAAGAAATAAAGTATCAAATAATTGCCTTTTTTTTTTTTGAAACAGAAAAAAAGGGATTGTTTCAATGTAAAATCTCTAACATTATTCATTTTATACTAAACCAGGCAAATAAATGCATTGTCATGTTTGACAAGGGAGAACAAATAGAAAAAATCTTTCAAACTGAAATAAGACAGAAGAAGCTTTCCTTTGAAAACAAAGGCCATTTTCAAATCAAGAACTTCAGAAAACTTTTTCCCATCTTGAAATACAATTTCTGCAAAGTCATTTAATTTGTCTTCCACAGTTGTAGTGACGATGATTAATTTTTATAAGTCTTAGGATATTGCCTTTTTACACAACTTTGTAGCATAATGTCAACATAAATATATAATTGTACGTGTTCTAATCCTTCAGTCTACAGCATATAAGTAGGCTAAACAATTTCTAGTATTTGAATGACTTCAGCAGGGTTCCTTTTAAGCACAATATTCTGCACTGAGTATTGCAATTTCAAGGCCTTGGTGTGAAAAATCTAATGTCCGGTGTGACCTTCGAGTGTTAATTCCAATTTGGATGTTACAGGGTTTGTCGTGCAGAAGGAAGACTTCTGATGTATTATAATACTAGCAGATCCACTCCTGCAGTTCTTGCATAGGCATATCTCATGTTAGTTACAGAAGATCTATTTCCACTAAGATAAGACAGAAATTTGCCAGCTAATGATGACTGAGATGAGGAGAATTAGAAGTTGGAGGTATACAATATAGTTCTGTTAATGTTACTGGTTACATTAAAACTTAGATAAGGATAGCTACATGTTGTGTCTATGCTTATATTATACCTCTTTCTCTTACTTTGCAAATGGGATTCATCTGATTTAGGATATAAATTCTTTTACTTTTTTAAATTTGTGTCACGCCTTGCTAACTGAGTGCTATCAGAGACGTCCGGTAGGATGAAAAGGTGGTAATTGGCTTCAGTGGGAATTTTCTCTAACTGAAAGAGTTAGACAAGTCTAGTTTATAAAACAACCTTTGAAATTCATCTCCCTTTTGCTTGGAGTTTATTAAAAGCAATTGCAGAGTATTCCGTTGTCTAGTCTAAGTAAATAATATTTTACACGTAAGAAAATTGAGAAAAATATGTGACCACAGTATAAAGAATTTATATAGAAATACTCTTCCTTTAGCTTATACATTTTTAGCACAGTTTATGGATTTTGTATGCTATAATTCCATTTTATTTTTGCACTGAAGACAGTTTATACATTTACCATGTTTAGCAGGAAAGATGAGATTTTTTCCAGGTAATTTAACTTAAAAATTAAGGATCATTTTCCTTTCCATTTAATACGGTTGTAATTAGCACTTTGCAAAAATGTAAAATGTTTAATATCATATTTACAATTTTGAATACCAGAATATAATGTTCTTTTTACTAGTAAATATTTTAGTCTGTGCATTTAGAAAATGACTACTATCTTTTGAATCATTGTATAAGTGGAATGGCATAGTATTTCATACACTATATATATATATATATATGCTGTGTTTATTTCTTATTCACTGGGTGTTTGAGTTGGAGTTTCATGTTTCTGTTACTGATTTTTAATATGACTAGTGCTAATTTCCTAGAATTAGGTAACAGCTCTAAAAAGCAGTATTTTATACAGTGTTAGCAAAGAATTTATTTGAATTTCCTATCATAGCTACTGGCCTCAACTTTTATGGCGGTGCCTGGGTTTGTTCACTAGAATGAACTTTCTTTTCTCGTGGGAGACCAGGCTGCTTCTTCACTGAGCTGCTTCTGAGCCTGAGCTTGCCATCTCCATCCTCACTCTGCTCCTCTGTTTGTCTGGAGAAGGAAGTCATTCAGGACCTTCCAAGTAACAGTCTAGAAGAATGGGGGTCCCTCCCTGTCTTACTGCAGCCCCTGCTGGAATGACAGCGCTGACGTAAAACTGTCAGTAACCATTTATTCACCTTGCACTTGGTGTTGCCCTCCAAGGTTTCCTTTTAGTTTGCAGTTATATGTTTCTATTATTAATAATGTGTTATTACATTCAGAGTAATAGATACAAAAATCCTTTTCTCGACAAAGAAAATTTTAATAAGAATATTTTTTAAAAATCTGGCTAATTAAAAAAAGAAGAATAAAAAATTAAAGAGAAGAAGGGAAATAGATTTACCGCTTACAGTTCTCAAATGTGCCCTGTTATTTTTTTCTTCTTCTTCTTTTTTAGTTTTACGCTTCTAGGAATGCTGACTATGTTTCTTGGCAGAAGGAAGGCTCTAGTTAGACAGAAAGAGAGCCTCCCAAGGCTTTTTAGATCACAATTTTTAATATGGATAAAGATGCAATTGGACCATTTATCATACACTCTTAAGTATGCACTGATTTTCTAACAGCTTCAAATACTAAAATAGAAATGATGGGACAGAGAATAATTAGGAGTAAGGGGAAAGGGAATAATTTAGTCCTCTTTATTATAGCTTTTCTTTTATCTTGACCATCAATGTGTCAGGATCTACCCAAGCAAGAACACAATTCCTATGGTTGTTACCTCTCGGGTATTGCTCTTTGAATTAAATAGGTGAAGAGCAGATCTTGGTGCCAGCCTTGATGTTTTAGGTGCCATGTCACCCTTATCTACATGTCTTTGGCAAGAACCCCAAAGCATTGTTGGTCAACAGGTATATGATTATTACAGAGATTTTTCAATGTGCTTGGCAGTCCTTGTACCGTTACCTCACGCTGACAGCTGTGTCTGATCTTCAGGCAGTTGGGCTTTTTCTTTGGCACTCCTTGTATTTTTGCCTTCAGTATTCTCTAGCTGCCCAGGAGTGGTTCAGAATGGAGCCTTTATGGAGTCTTGCATTTCTTTTATTTTCATCTTTGTTTTTCTTTTTCTTTCATGATCACAGAAGGAGATCATAGACATTCAAGTGCACTGGATATGAAGTATAAAACTTCCACTGAAGTTGATTAATAAGATTCTGAACTCTGGGTTTCTCATGCTTTGAAATAGAGAAAATGAAAAAAATAATTCAATAAAACCTTTGAAAAACAGCTGCACGAATCAGTGGGAATTAAGCATCTTAAAAACCTAAATCATACACTGAAGTGAGAGGCAAATTGGAGAATTATACTTCATAACTGTAGTGGAATGTGGAAATGAGGGGTATAGACTGTGAGGATGGACAAAGATGAGACACTAAGACATCAGTAAGTAAGACATCAGCAAGTAAGACATCAGCTGAAATAGATGTTAATATCAAAATAATAGCAAATGAGTAGGAGATGTGACTATTGTAATAAAAAAAGTTAAGAAGATATAAAAAGGAAATTGAAGTTCGCTTAGAAGTACTTCTACATTGACCTGTTGTATTGCTACATGCAATATTTTACATGGGCTGATATAGATGACACTTCATAAATAAATGTGGAGGCGATGTTTTTAACCAAAGTGGTAAGAGACAAAGATACATTTAAGCATTTAGAACTGACAAGATTATACTGCGGTGATAACTCACTGAATGGTATTATTAGGAACTACTGGTAATACTTAGACCATTTTGAAATACATTTCAAATTCTTAATATTAACATTTTAATATTATCATTTCAAATCATTAATACATATCTGTATTAAAATAAATGGCAAAAAAGATAGGTTAAATTCAATACAGAAGCTGATTTCAGTCTGAATGGTAATTTTGAAAGGCAGTGTAAGATATCTGTCATGAAAAACTGTGAACAGTTTCATACAGCCCTAGCTGTGGGCGTACAATCAGCATAACTGTACTAATTTAGAATAAGCTCTGTCTTGCAGTTATGTTCTCATGCTGAAACACTTCAAGAGACTGGTGTTTCGGAACATATCAGTAATAAATTGCCTAAGTAAAGATAAAGTTTAGGAATGAAATAAGCAATGCTTGCTTTTCTAAAAAGAATATAATTTCTTAAACAAAATACGATGAGTAGAGTGGGAACTTCAGCCTGTGCACTCGAAGCGTATTTTTTCTGCCTTCTCTTTGCCATGTGCTGTATCTGATGATGAACTTCATTACTAGAAAATAAATCTCTTCTGTTGTCATTATGTATATACTAGAAAATCTTAAAATCTTAAAAATGTCATAGAAAGATAAAGTGCATTTCAAGAAAATCAGAATCCTCTATTTTATAGTACTTTGCCACTTATTTGTGTTACTTTGTTTTTAAAGAGCAGATGAAGAATTTCAAAACAGACATTATAATCAACTCTACCACAAAAGTGAAACAAAACTCTGATTATTTTTATTTTCTCTTTCATAAATTATCCATTAACCATTGGGATAGGCATTGTTTTGTGACAAAATTTGTATTGTTTCTGCCAGGATGAGTTTAACAAATAGTGTTCAATACATTAAGACAATAAAACTATCTCTTCTGGAGGGTAAAGCAGAAAACATAACAAATTAGTTGTTATACTGGGAACTGTAGGTTGGAACAGCTGGGAATTGCAAGAAATTAAAAAGATGAGAAGCATAAATGCAAATACATTTTCATGAAGTGTTAGCAAAGGAAGATAAACAAGAAACTGCAAGACCACATGGAACCCTAGTTAAATTTATTTGTCTCGTAACAATAAAACCTGTTGGTCCTGTTGTTTCATAGAAACTACGTAGTGCTGTAAAGCTGCGCGAAGTACATTTTAGATGTTAACACCCTAGAAATTGTGGTATCTTAGAGTTGAAGAACTATGTAAGGCCTAGTATTAAAGAGAGTGGAGAAGCTTGTCCCATTCTCTTGAACTTTCTTGGAAATCCCTGTGCACGTAAAGAAGGATTAGCCAGTGAAATCCTTTCATCTTACTTCTGTTGCCAGATATTTTTGCTATGACTACCAAAAAAGGAAGCATAAATAGAAAACATTCAATGTGCTATATTTTGGAAATCCTGTTTCCTAGCTACGCATAATTGTTTTGTTAGTTAAACAACTCTTAAAAAAATATCTTTGAAACACTGCTGAGCCAGTAAGAGTTTTAATGGATCTGTAAATAGGATGGTAACAACAATAAGGCTAGCCTGAAGCTTTTCTCTGATCCAGAGAGAATTAAATCACGATGGGGGATGTTGTAGTTGATCTAATTATAAATATATAATTTTCAGTATACCAAATGTCGTTATGTATTGCCTTTTTTTTTTTTTTTTAATTTGGAAGTTAAATAGAAAGGGAGAAAATCCTTTATAAGCAAAGTTCAAAATAGTAGTGGTGCTCCAAATGGTATAGGCCACTAATATTGCAGTATTACAAACTATACACAAAATGGAAGAGTGCTGAAGTCCCATTCCTCTACAAAACTTAACAGCAGTTTACTGAAGGTCTTACAAAAAGGTCTAAATAATTAGAGGACAGGAAATAACATATGATTTCCAAGACTAAGTTAGGAAATAAGAAATAAATTCTGACAAAATATTAAAGAACACTCATAGTATTGGGTTCCCAGAAGAAGTGGAAAGTTAATCTGACATACTTCATCGAAAATTTAGACTTGTTCAGTAGGAGACTTTACATTTACATGAATTTAAAATGTTTATACCAATACAGACCTGAGGCTTTGTATTCTCCTTTGCTAGACAGCACTGAGTGAAAAATTCTGTTAATATTTTTCAGTTGTGGCTGGCATTCGGATGTATTTGCACTTGTTTCCCAAAGTGTTAATCTCCTCCACTATATTTCAAGTATATAATAAACTGAAGTCAAGACAGCTTCTCCAAATAGCATTTCTGCCTGTTAGAGGAGTGAGAAATCAGCTGCTGAAGTTAGTCAGTTAGTCATGAGACATCCCTGTGGTCACAAGAAACGTTGCTTAAAGTATGCAAATATTTAAAAGGATTCTCCCCCCCTATGTTTTAAGATCCACAAAGTTCCTTCGTTTTTCAAAAGACATGAAACAAATTGTAATGGAATAAAGTGGTGAAAATTTGGAAAGTTCCTATTAAAATCCTTTTCTAGGAGAGGAGATATTATGGCTATCAGAAAAATGTTCTTTAATGTCAAAAAAGAATGGGAAGGACAGGATTAGTTTGTTTAAATCTTCCATGAAACTATGATTGTTATTAAACTCAGGGAAATAATAGGAATTTGTTCTGTGGCTAATGGCTAGAATTGTTCTTTTACTCAGCATTATATGTTTCTGTGTAATATATGTTTTGTTTTATCCTGCTATGTGTATCTGGGTGATTTTGGTGAGTATGTTTTCACACTTCAGCCAGATGTAACCAATTTATAGGGACAGAAAGAAATAACAGCAAGTATCTTCAAACTACTTACATTGGTATTTTATCTGGGTAGGTTTCCAAGGAACCATACTGTTCCACAAAGCCAAACTAGGATACAACTTTTCATGTTGTTCATGATGCTGCCTTAACTCTGTTATGTTTCCTGTGTTCTCTTCCTCCACATTAAAATTATATCACAGTTTATAGATTTTGTTCTAGAACATAATAGAATTACTGTTTCTTTTGCAATGATGTATTTTGGTGCAATATTTGCACCAATTGGTTTTATTAAATGTGTGATCTAATCTTTTTAAGAGGTTAGCTTAGAGGTAAAGTCATAGCTATTTAACTACTAGGTTCTAGGATTATACCCCAGCATAGCTTCAGTTCAGCTCATCAAATGACTGCCTAGAATTTCCCATTTTGTTAACTTCTCCTGGGAAGGAGAATTCTGTCTGATTGCCTCCTGTATATTGAAGTATAACATGATTGCTTCATGTCATGCTGAACACTTGTGATGTTTGCTGTGAAATCTTCTATAGAATACCCATACTTAAAATGTTGCTTGAATGTTTTTTGGCACTTAATGTAATTTAGAACAGCTGATGTGTTGTCAGATAGGAGCACAATATGGTAATTAGTGAGCTATGTAATATTAAGTATATCTGAAAATAGTTGCAGGCATTAACAGAATTTCCAGAGATTTAAAATGTAGCTGATAAATATATGAACCTTATAGCAATATATTCATCTTACAATCTTATTTTTTTTAATCAACAATGTGCTTGAGAGTGGACTGGATATGGAAAAATAAATAGAACTCAAGGCAATGTTGTAGATATATGTGGTCAACTTTGTATATTCACAAAAAATTGTAAGTTAGAGCATTAGTTTCCCTCTCTTTTTCTCCTACTTTACAGTGTCAATAATCTAAATGAAGATGGTGGTTTGCCTGATTATCTTTTTCAAAGGTGTCATAAATTCTTCAGAATTAGGCATGAGGATAGTGCACTAATATTGAGATTGTAGCTCAGTGGGTAGCAACTTTAACTTGCAGGGATGATTAGTTTGCCTAGAGGACAGGGTGTAAATTAGAAGGGGTAACTTGGAAAGATCAATGACTTAATCTTTCTAACTCAGTTTCCAAATTTTTATTTTGAAATATTTTAACATATATATTAGAAAGACTTATTAATATGAATCATACAATAGGAACCATGGCAGTCATTGTTTCCTTTGCAAAAAAATACATTCAGTAAGTTCTTATTATGATCCCTGTGGTACAGATACTCAGTTTTATTCCATGTACTCAATAATTAGACTTGAAGTTAATTAATGTTTCATATCTTACCATGAGACACTTACAAATTCTTAGTACATTCCTAGTGCTGAAATCAGTTGCAATCTGTTTTGTCAAATTTCATCTTTATATCTAAAGGAATAATTCTCCTTCTGCTAATTATCCAGAATTAACCTCCTATTCTTAAATCATGGCCCTCAAACCAGCATTTATCCCCTAAGAGCCTTTGACATTGCTCAGGGCTAAAAGGAGAGCAAAGTGTGAGGTTGCCTGCAGAAGATTACCTGCTTGCTGTTACTCCCTAGAGGTCAGCAAAGACCAGGGACTAGCTACTGCTAGAAAACGGAGGGCTTGGGCTGTGGGGAGGAGGGTCGTACCATTTATAGTTTCCTATTTCCCTTTTTCTTTGCTTAACTTTCACAAAATTAATTCTACTTACATATATGTATCTCAGACTTTTGGTAAATTTGAAGAGTCATATTTCTGCTGTCCTTTTTTTAACCCTGTTACACTGATTGCTCTTTAAATATGCCCAAGTCATCTTTCTATGCTAAAAAGGCAGGATTGTAGCCAATTTTATTTTTTTTTTAAAGAAAGTAGTAATTCTTGTTCAACGTTCTGAAAAATCAGCTGACAAATGCGCTAACGAAAATTCAAAACATTGTAGAGCTCGTCTACATTTAAAACTGGGTATTACGAACATCTATGAAGCACTTCCCATACTTTACTTTTCCCACACTTACATGAGTGTTAAACATGAAGAACTGTGTTGCTATTCAAAATATTAATGATACTGAAACAAACTGAGCACAGATTGTGATGCAAATGCTTCTTGGTGTTATGAAGACACTGCAAGAGCCTGTGCAGCTGCTCTTTTCTGGAAAACAAACATTCTGCCTCGCAGCAAAGCATGGACCTTCAGAACTGAAATAAACAAATACGCATCGTTCTGTGTGATGTTTGAAAGATGTTTATGAGAGAAGAAGAACCAAGTGAGAAGCGATACTGAAGTCCTGCTACACTGAACAACTGCCCGGCTTACATCTTGTGACTCACAGCATGGCATGGGGTGCCATGAGCATTTGCAAACTCTTCTCTTGTCCCTTGGAACATTTTTTTCAGTGGATTTTCATAAAAGACACTCACTTAAAATTGTTTTGGAAAATGTGAAGCTATCATAAATTCAGTATAAGCCAAAAACATCTGCTATGGGGAAAATCTAACGTTTTTTATAATACTACCATGATTTTTGGTAGTGGACTAGAATAGCTAAGCATTTCTGCTACCATTAACTACCGTTCATCTTGCTCAATACATTGTGTAGTCTGTAAGTCAGAGAAAAATAGCTCATGAAAGCTGTGCCTGGTTTTTTTTTTCTCCATTTTGTAGATTGCCCAGAGGAAGTGTGGGGATTTCCTATGTGTCAGTACTTGAAGGACAAGGGCTGGTGCTGTGGTCGCAATGCTAGAATGTCAGCGTGCTTGGTATGATTCCCCTTCTTTTCTTTTTCCTACTGAGAGCTTTATCCAGATGTTATAGGATTCATTGTTTTTGGCTTCTAATCCTAGAGCCATGACTTTAATCCAAGACTTTACAGAATAACATCATTAATGTTGTAAGATGATGAATTATATCTAAAAAAATAGTATTGACCTTCCAGCTTTATGTATTTTATACTTGCTGAAGGCCTGAAAAAATGAGTATTGACAGAAATGTATTTTAAGAGTGGATAGAAAGGCCAAACCTTTGTTGAAACCTAAACGAGGTAACCCCTCAGGGTAATAGTTCCTGGCCAAGGACTTAGGGGAGAACAAGGTAATTGTAGAAGGATTGCAATCAGTGACTCCCCCAACGACTTCATGATTCATAATATTGAATGTTCTGACTGTTTAAAACCTAAATAAACCTGCCTATTCCAAAAACTAGAAGAGCTCTAAAATCCATGTGGCTTAAGAGACTGGAAACCTCTTTTTAACATTGCACCAAGACATGAAGTGCTTTTAAAGACCTAACCTCATCAAGACAGGATGATGAACTGTTGTCTAACTTGAAAAAACAGATATGTACTAAAAAAAGTCAACCACTGTTTCAGTTAGAAGACCACTATTCCTTTCCTCTGTTAATTTTTAATTTCTGGTATCAAGATGAATCACATCAGGTTCTGGTTAGGCTCTGCTGCTAGCTCTGTACCTCCATTACGGAGAACAGCGTGGACCAAAGACACAGTATAGGCTAACGTGTCAAGGTTATGTAAACGTGAACTAACATGGTAATTAGACGCTATCAGGAGATGGTAAAGGAGAACAGTTGTGTAGTACTCGTAAGGCTTGAATGTGTTACTATTGGCAAGGTACAAGGAAAATATTGTTCCTTTTAGAGTTGTTGCTGTAAAACTTATCACAAAAAGTACCTTCTACAAGGGATTTGCCATTTCTCTTTTTCTTGTCAGTGTCATAAAATACCAATTCTTCCTCAGCTGACACATTAGCTATTTCCCTTCCCATTCCATTTCTTTTGGAAAGGAAAAGTTTGGGCTGTTTTTCAACAATGGTAGGAAGATAAATTTTGTAAGCAAATGGCCCCCAAGAGACAGTACTGATCGTGCCGTATATATCTATTTTAGATTTCACTGAAATCACAGAAATGTGGCAGTTAAAAACTTTTTCGTTTAAACAGTCATGAAAGGCAAGGATTTCTGCCATGTCACTAGATACTTCTGCTGCTATTATGTTTGTAATTCCCTCTACGCATTTTTTGATGACTAGGGTTTTCTTTGCCTTCTCGGACGTTCAAGGGAGACAGCGCAGCGCAGCTAGGAACCCATCGTCCTAGGGGAATGACTGGCTAGGGGAAACAGTCTGCTGAGCAATGGCTCTCGGCATTATTGCTGATGTTCATTAGTATGTGTCATTCGAATTGATTAAGGTGCCAAGGGCCAAAGGTTCTGGACAAGAGTTTCAGTTTCAGACCCTTGTAGTACATGTTAGAACCCACGTACATCTTCTAAGCAGCAGCAGAGGGATGCTAGTATGAGAGCTATAGCTTATGCAGCAGAAGTCAAACCTGATAGCTGGCCAAAGCCATGAACGGAGGAACTGCGACTACTTGGACCGTGTTTGAAGAACAGTCTGAAATACAACATCAGTTCTAAAACTAGGAGAAGAAGTGAGAAGAGAGACAAGCAGTCCTCTTCACTGTAGTGGAGTCTGGGGGCTAAAGGTGACAATGACCCATAAGTAGTGAGGCATTTTTGGGTTGCTGTCTAATTTGTTGTATTGTCAGATAATTTATTGAATTTTTATCTTCGTTTCTACTACTATCTTTAATACTTGGTTGAAATTATTACAGGCACAGTATCTTTTCAACTGTGGAAAAATATTCCACGCTTCTAATTATTTGTCATTCTTTGTCACTATGGATCGTAAAAATCAAGTACTCTCACACCTACATCAGTATTTATGGCACGAAGAAGCTAGGGAAAGATAGTGCACAGCATTTTAAAATGCAGCCCCTCTGAAGTTTTTATTTTATTTGGCTTTACATATGGAAGTTCAATTCATCTGAATACTAGGGACTAAAAGTATTTCATGACATTGGACATTGAGCTACTATTTATTTTAAAATAGTTGAATGTGCAAACTGAATTATTTGTCTTTCAGTAGGAACAGACTCAAGAAACATGGATTTCTTTTTAGCGCTTTCACAGAAAGTAATCCCATGAAATTCTTTTACAATACTAAGAAAAACAAACAAATTTTGCCTGCATCTATTTCCATAGTGTCAGTTGTCATTGCTTCTCTATAAATAAACCAAAATAGCAGGAGTGAGCTGATTATGAGTCCCTAAAGGTATTAACACTTTAAAGGGTGCAAGCTCGTGTTATGTCACACCACTAATCTGTTAAAATGTCATCTCCTCTGACTTTTATACAATGTGTTTATAAAATGTTCTGATAAAGAATAAACATATCAGCAATTTAATTCCTTCACTCTTAAAGGCTTTGGAGCGAGTTGCAGTTGGCCAAATGGTAAGTAATATTGTTTATTTTAGCCATTCTAAGATAATATATGTTTTTCCCCCTTGAAAGCTCTTAATCCATGACCTTTTATTGAACTTCTGCATTTCTGGAATCTAAAGTACTCGCATACACTACATCAAATACTGGTAGATAGCATGTGTCATCATGAAATCACATATTTATTGCTATGATTCTATTTAGTGAATCTGTTTTCTTTTGACAATTAAGAGTCTGGAAAAAAGCACAGCTTCAAATTTAAGATGTTAAACTACCTTTCCTAACTTCTTTCGCTATCTTTCAGCTAATACATAAATTCACTGCAAATGTCTTTCTGATATCCCTGGTTTGGATCACTCTATCCCAATGTTTTATCAACTAATGTAAAAATAGAAACTGTTATGACAATAGTTTGAATCTGTTAGAAACATCATCATTCTCATTTTTAATCCCTGCATGTTTTTTCCCCATGAATACTTTGAATTATTGTTGTGCAAGTTATCCTTTTGGGTGGACACCAACTGTGCAAATATTTAAAAGGCAAGGCTGAGAGACCTCTTCTTTCCATATTTAAGCTGACTGACCCCAGTAGCCTTTTACTGTAAATGCATTTTACTGTGAATTTTTAATTAGCAAGCATTAACTATTTTTATGCAAATATCTTTCATACACAAAGATAGGAAGTTTTCAGTGTGTTCTGATTCAGATTACAGTGTATGATGAATCAGCTATGAAATTACTCCTTGTGTCGTTAAAACAGCTTACGTAAATTGTTATATTTATTTTGCATAGTAGAATTTGGATATGATCAGTATGTTTTTCCTTGGTTCTTTTTCTCTCTGCCAACCTTTGAACTTTTACTTCAGAGTTTGGGTTTCTTTTTTCCTGCTTGCATTCATGGTTATGTTAGACCCTGACCCAAAAACGTCATTTTAACTGGATGCAAGAACATTAGTAAATTGTCCTCTTAAATCTGTTATGACTGATTGTAAAGAATACAAGCCAGTAAGTAGTTAAGGAAGCCAATACTGGTTTTGTTACTCTGATCTTAATTCCAGTGCCAATTTGTTGTAAAATTTTTTGCAGCTGCCTGCAGAATCATTGTTTTATCGAGCTGTTCTTCAGGTTATTATAGAAGAAATTTATGGTGTCATCAAAAGGTAGGAAGCTCTGAATTCACAGAATTTGAACCAAAGCTCCGATTCTCTGCTAGCTCTATTCTGTAGAGAAAGTATTTCTTAGAAAGCAGAAGAGTGTAAGAATCAATCTCATCAGCCTGTGTTAAAATGCAAGATACATTTGTTCATCCTAAATCCACATCGCATCCCTTCCTTTACCCATAGCTGAAATAGGTCCTCTGTGGCACTGGATACACGGATAAAACATAACTTCACTAGAGAATCGATTGCAAATTCACTGAAAAGTCAACCCAATCCTGGGCCACCCTGTTGTGCAGAGATCCTGGCAGCTTTAATACTGCCGAAGGCAAAAAGACATTTACATTTTTCCTGAGAAAAACTGCTAAAAGCCCAATGGCCAACATGGCTATGAAGAGCCACTTACTGCCTGTGCCTACCTTGGCAAGTACTGCGCCCTTGTAGGATGGGGTGGGGAGAGCTGTTGCTGAGGACCTGACAGCTGCACTGTGCTCTTTTTCTGGAGTTGCAGTTGGATTAGATTTTATCTCATTCTGTGCAATGTACGCCCATTGACACTTGGAGCGCATCCAGGAGCACATCCAGAAACACACCTTCCAGTTCAACTTAACGTGAAAAGAACCCATTTTTTGAGTTCTGATCCTATTCCGCAGTGTAAACCAGGGCAGGAAAGGTGGGGAACACCAGAAAGTTCACTTCAGAAGTATACTTCTGATCTAAAATTAGTGCTAATGCAGATACTCCCAAATTTTTTGCTAAATGTAGAGCCAGGCAGCTTACCCTTCAGAAGGTCAAACTCCTGAAAGAAGAAATGCTTGTTTATTTTAAAATTATATAAAATATCACAGGTAAAATCATGGCTACTACACTGTAAAGAAAAGAAAAAGTGTGAGAATGATAATATGTTTCTTTTGTTAAAGGAAGTTTAATTTGGAGGACGTAATTAAGATGGTATTTTTGAAATAACAGCAATGGCTACCTTGGAAAGACTCCTCACCCACAGACCAGCTTTATTGCTGAGCATGCTGTTATATGGCATGGAATATCCCTATGGTCCACTCAGGTCAGCTGCCCTGGCCGTGTGCCCCCACACTTCTTGTGCCCCCCCAGCCTAATCCCTGGGGGGCAGAGGGAGAAACAGAGAAGGCCTTGATGCTGTGCAATCACTGTTTGGCAAAAGCTGAAACATCAGTGTGTTACCAGCGCTGTTTTAGTCACAAATCCAAAGCACAGCGCTATATGGGCTCCATCCTAGGCAGACCCAGATGATGTCTTTCCCCTGGTAGCTTGTGATTAGGAGGCAGATACCCATCTTCCAAAGAATGACTTAACAGCATAATCATTAATGGATTTTCAGACTGCATCAGCCCAAATGTTTGGGTGCATCTGAGTATCAAATATCACTTCAGAATTTCATTCTTCCTTTAAAAATAAATGTGACTGTTGGTTCTCAGGGAGTGGGGATCCCTGCCGGCTAAAAGGCATTAGAACTGCCACTGAGTAAAGTCTCTCTGTTGACCTCAGTAGTGGTGAGGCACTGGGACAGGTTGCCCAGAGAAGCTGTGGATGCCCCCTCCCCAGAAGTGTTCAAGGCCAGGTTGGATGGGCCTTTGGGCAACCTGGTCTAGTGGAGGGTGTCCCTGCCCATGGCAGGGGGGTTGGAGCTAGATGATCTTGGAGGTCCCTTCCAACCCAAACCATTCTATGGTTTGATGTTGATCCTGATCCTTAAATAAGGAGAAAGGGGTTTCACTAGGAATAAAGAGGGGAAATTTTTACCAAAGATATTTCTATTTAGTATTTCACGAGGGGGAAAGTGCGTTTCCTCTTAAGTAGGTGAATGCTCAAAACCCGCTACTGTAGCTGAAGATGTAACAACTCCTACACTGCACAGCTGGAAGAGGAATTATGTTAAGACATAGTGAAGAAAACGAATTCAGACTAACAAAAACTTTGCATGTTGTTTCGCCAAGATATTTTAAACACAGAGAACAAATACAAGTGGCCTGTTAGGATTCAGTCTTCTTATACACAAAGTTTTCATGTCTTATTTTAACATATTTTCTGGAACAACCCACATTTTTGGCTGGCTTCAAAAGTAGGCCATTGAGTTGTAAACAGGAGAAAATTCTGGCATCATTTAGTGAAATAAAAATTGTGAGGATAAGAACACAAGGTAACAAGCAAAAGTGAAATTTTACTCTAACTTGGCATTTGCTCGGTCCAGTGGTTGATGGTAAATAAATTACAGCAGCATGGTAGTAAATCATAGAAGTATTATTGAAGTATAGAAGGAAATATCTGTCAGCATAAATAAGAATTTTGTCATTCATATAGGGAAATAAAAATATTAGGGAGAAATTAAAAAGAAACCTTCAACTCTCCAATTTTTAGATAAAATAATAACTGTTCTATAGCCATAGTACAACTCTACAGTTGCTGTATCTAGAAATTTCTTCAGGTATTTGCTAGCTTGTTTTGTTTCAAGTAAAAAGGGGAGAAAGGAAAATTTTTACTAACTTGGCAGTAGTAGCTGATCTATTTCTCCTGAAATAAAAATTTAATTAAAATGAATTATAAATGTGTAAGTTTCAGTTGTTGGGTGTATAAAAGCCTGCATCTCATTGCTGTATTTGCAGTGATCGTCATGTTGGAAAAACTTTCTCCAAGTCATCCTCCTTCATAGATTATGTCAGAAAGTCTCTGAAAAAGCTGGAACTGGATGATTCAAAGGTGAGTCACTAAATAGAGACCGCATGAAATTTTTACATCCATGTAAGTTCTTGAAGTCAGCACTATAACACAATGGTTAAGCCACTGAGTTGATTTAGTTTGTATAGTGCTGTTTAAAGCATTCTCATTTTTATAATATTAATAGAGACAATCCATTCATATTTTTATATATTAAAAAAATATATCAAACTTGGGTTTGTTCATGTTTTTTCAAAATAGACTTCCATGTATAAATTCTTTAAAAGATTTTGTTTTAAAATTACTTTATTCTAATCACTTTATATAAAACCAATCCTTTTTTATACATGGTGCTCATGATCAGAATTTTTTTAAGTCTTTCTGGTATTTCTGAAGTTAATCCTACAAATCTCCTTTGAGGCAAAAAAATGTAATACATCGTCTATTTTATACATGCTGTCATGCAGAGGTAAATATACTTTTCAGATGCCGAGTGAAGCGGGCATGAAGAACTTCTTGCCTGATACTATACATCTTGATAAATTAACTCTTGCTCCCTTTTAAATCCAGCTGAAACACTATCCTATACAAACAATTACAAAAATTACAATTACAAAATTACTTTTTTGTCTGTCCTTAAGTTTAAACTGAAAGCTATCCAAAAAAACATGAATAATGAATCACATAGTAAACACTTTGACCCCTTTTTATTTTCATTTTTTCTGCAGCAGCATTATCTTGATCCCTTTGGACACCTTTTGAAAGTGAAAAATGTAACATTATAGCAAGATAGGCAATTCCATCCGTGCAGTATATTTCTCTTACACTTTGTTTCCCAAAGTATTTCCAATCTGCATTAGCCTTTAAACAGGCTCCTTAAATAGCCTTTGAAGATCCTTGAAGGCCTAATACTTTTTTTTCTTTAAATTAATACATGTTAAGGCTAAATATTAAGATATTAAAATAACTTTCCTAGACAGAGAAAAGGAAGTAAATACAAAATTGAGATTTGAACTTGTAAAACCTTCCAGAGATTTTTTTTAAATTCTTGACTGTCTTGTTTTAGTACTACAACTGCTAAATTGGTCAACAGATGGCAACATAGCATCAGGCATGGGACATGACTGTGTGAAGATCACAACCACTTTCTGAGAACAAGTTGTGCAGTGGAGACGCTAGAGAGTATTAGACTGATTATTTAAAAATTTAGTCCAAATCAAAGAAAAAAAGTATGAGCGGCAAGTATGTAATATATTTAAGGTAAATGTTGTTGTAGTCTTTGGTAAAGCAATGCTTCAAATCTGTAGTCAAAATGTCAAATCACTTACCACTTTGATGTGCCAGGCACATCAAACCAAAAACTAAGAGGAAAATGCAAACCAAAATAAGTAAATGCAAATAATATTGGAATCATGCTTACAGCATTAAAAAAAAAAAAAAATTATGCCTGAAGTTCACTGTGTTTTAAAAGGATGATATTTAATTGTGTTTGAGTTACCTGTTTGCTTTTCTGTATAAATAGGCACTAACACCAGCTGAAAGTAAAATAATGTCTTCCTCGTTACGTGTACAATCACCCCAAAGCAGTAGTGTATTCTTTGTGCAATAATCAGTCGCAAATCATTGATTAAACTCGGCAGGTAGAGAGTTATACATTCTTTTCTTTAAAACCAGTGAGCATAGAAACTTTGATTCAGTAGGTCTGATTTTGGACATGCTGCCTTTTCCTGGAAAGGGTCCGGACAGATGCAAGTTACCCTGAGAGAAAGATGTCTGTTAACGCTACTTCAAGCTGCATGTGTTTATGTCGTTGCTAAAGACCATTTTTGCTTCTATTTCTCCTCATTTTTATGTACAGCTGGCTGCATACTGAAGACTGAATTTTATGCTGATCTAAACAATATTATTTTTTATTTCCCAACGATGTTGAAATCCGCAGCAGCACAAAACCCGTGCTATTTTGATACCACTGAGAGGAAAGTTGTTACTGCTCCCTCACCAGTGGTTCTGACACGGCAGTTTTCATGATGCAGTCAGCAGTATATCTACACAATATTGGAGAATGTGTTAAATTTCTCTCTTCAGAAAAAAAATACTTACATAGCTAAAAATGTGATGAAGCCTAAACATTTGCTCTCAAAGATAACGAAAATCAAAAAGAAATTTATGCAGAATTTGTTTTCTAGCTCTGTTTCTAAAAATGAACAAAAGAGCAGCTGTACTGCATAGACCAAATGTCTACTCTGTCTCCGGCAGCGGCCAAAAACTGATGCCCTGGGAAGAATATAAGGCGAGAGTAAGCATATGTGAAGGATACTTCCAGAATGATCAAAAATGTGCCTGTCATTCGGAAAAAAAAAGAGGCAATCATTGTCTTCATGCATAAATTTATTTAGGTGATGTTAGAAAAACAGCTAAAACTTAGTCACACTCTGTAATACAGCCAGAGAACTATGAGAAAAACTGTTTGCGTATGAGTCTCTGTTTTACATTTGCAGAATTATTTTCCAAAAAACAGGAGTCAGAAAGCTGTGACTCTCAGGTCTTTTAATCTGCTTATGAGAAAATTGAAGAGAGTTTAATCTCTGTATGATAATAAATGTACTGAGAATTAGAGGCGTAGCAGCATTAAGTTTTTAGGAGTCACTGCCAAGGCTTGGTAGCTTGGCGTCCCTGGTAAAATCGTGGATGTTTTTGATCCCTGTGGACAAATCTGGACTGTGGGACATGAACACCCTTCCAAACTCGTGGTTCGTGATGAGCATCACAGCTGCTTCCTTTGTACACACGGAGGTCTCCGTTCCTGATGCAGGGGTGGCCCTGGTGCAATGCAGTCGTTTTCCAGTCTGGACAGATGTGGAGGCAGCGGAAGGAGAGCAAGTGCCTAAGACACCTAACCTGCCTTGATGCTCATTTATGTAGGACTCTTATCAGGTATAAATATCCAAACAGCAAGTTCATTTTTGCTATTGTTTTTCAGTAAAGATAAGTTCTTTAATCCTGCTAATTCTTTACGTGAACAAGCCCCTCTGCCTCTTTCATTTGTGAAATAGGTGTGAAGATCTTTGCTTATTTGAAAAAAGAACCATAACCTTTATGAAAAGATTGTCAATCAGAAGTGAGTCAGATTGAGACAAAATAGTAAAATAGTTTTTCTACAAAAAAAAAAAANNNNTACCAAAAAAAAAAAAAAAAAAAAAATAGCATTTATCACCTAGGGCCATTCATTGCTACTAGTTACTGTTCAGTTACTGAAGTTTCCTATTGCCTTAGCCAAAATAATTTCCTCTCTTGTGTGTCTTTTCAATGTGGAAGAGCCTGTCAAGTCCAGATTAAACACTGAGATGCAAATGAACTATTTTTTCCTGCCTTTTGGTACAGGACCATTCCTTTCACACATCTCTCCACCTCAGCAGTAAAACTGAGACATACACCATGACTACTGAATGTCTGACAAAATATTCTCATTTTGTGAGGGCAGAGAGAGGTCTCTTTGTGTGAGCTTGAAGCTTCGCAGGTATGGTTATATTGCTTCTAGCTTCAGAACTAATGGAATTGCTTTGTGGGCCGTGGATCCCTGCACAGGGCTTCAGTAATTGGTTTGGATACACAGCGAGGCAGTATTTTATTCCAGGTTGTTTTCTTTGTCACAGCTCACTCTGTTCCTATACACTCCATGCTGAATGGGCAGAGCGTTCAGTGTCACGTAGATACAGGAGAAATTCTGTCACGAGATTTCTTTTCTCTTTTATTCACTGTTTTATCTTCTTTCAAACAGCAAGAGCGATCACTCCTTCCTCTTCAGCAAAACATGTTTCGGCTCTGTTTGTAGCTGCCTTGCAGATGGATTTAAAACAAAACCTCTTTATTAATACATTTGGTTGCTGCTTAAGACAACAAGTGCTACAAATGGCATTGCAACAGCAAAAAGTCTTTGTCTGAGTATTGAAGTATTTCTAGCGTCTTTGAAGAAAAAAATCCCTCAAACTTTCTCAACTTGCTCGGTGTCCTGTGCTTATTGGGGTAGATTAGCAAAAGGTCTTTCCTAGGACCTGGCTTTAAGGTGATGGAAGGGAAAAAGTGCTTACAAGGCGAAGGGCTGGATGTGTGTCGGGCGTGCTCAGGGATCCGTGACCCAGCTCGGATGCGTTTCTGCTGGGAGGTGAGAGCCTCAGCGGGCAGAGCTGTTTAACAAACAGAAGCTGTCCGGGATTGACGTGAAGTGCAGTCCGGGAATAAGGAGAGAATGCTCTTTAATGCCACGTCTGATTGCAGGGAGATATACAGGGCTGGAAACACTCCTGACATCTGCAAAGTAAAGCTATTAGTCACTTTGATTTAATCTCCTGCTATATTCACACTATAGTTACTGCTATGGGCTAATAGCATACAAGGTAGTTACTTTGTCTTCGTCAAAATACTTCACAAAATCCTTAACCCTTTCGGATGCAGACAGATGCTGGGGAGATACAATAGCAATTTCAGAGGTAGGGTCACCTTAAGCTTTCACAGACAAAGAGAGGTTTATGTGCCTGTCAGCGAGTGGGTCACTGCAGATTAACTTGGTTTTGTTTCACTGAGCTTCCGAGCCCTCTGTGATGGGTGTTTTTCAGTTTCCAACAGTCTAGTGTCTGCATATATGTCCTGAAGTTGCTGGGGCTTTTCCCCGGGAAAAAGTCATTTATTTGGCGGGTGCCCCATCTAACAACCTGGGATCGGCAACAATAAACAGGTGGTTAATGCTCAGTTTCCACCATCCCCGTTTGCTCTAACCCTGACCAGACTTCTTAAAAACAGCTGCTGCCCATTTCTCTTTACCTGATCCTGTCCTTCAGGTGGAGCATCCCCAGAAGATTCACAGCTGCCGGGTCTCCACCAGTGGGTCAGTAAAGGGCACTAAGCCCTGTCAGTGGGGTGGTGTGCCCATCACGGCAGCTTTTACGTTAATAACACAGTAAGAGAAACTCGTGTCCTGTAAAAAGCTCATTTATCCTCTGAAGTAGTTTAAACGACTTTGATATTTGATATATTATGCCTATCAACGTTAGACTCAAAATATTTCAAAGCCGTGGTGTAGCTATGTAGCTGAGTTTAGATATGTCATATCATTCTGTATATTGCGCAAAGGTTATGTATTTAGAAGTACATTTCATTAAATAAGCCTGTTAGTGCTTTCTTTCTCTACAATAAACAAAACTTGTAGGTTTATTTATAATTAATAATTAATTTTATATAATTTTGTCTAATTTTTATGAGAATCTCTGAAAATACCACATATAATTAATTTAGAAAGTAATCCATTTCCTCTATTAATTATGCTTGCATTTAAAATATAATTAAATAAATCCAAATATATCTGATAAACATGGGGCTTACTGGTTCAGTTTTACTGGAATTCCTAAATCACTTGCCTTTGCTATATTGACTTTGTGTTTTTACAAACTCCAGATAAATTAATTTTGAGTAAAACTGGTAGATAATACTGAAAACAGAATTTATGTGAAAATACATTTTTTTTTCACTAATTGCTTATTTTTTGTCAGACTTTTTTTTTTTTCTTAAGTCTTCGGACACTTTTTACATAGTGTGAATAGTTGATATATGTTTCATGTAGCAGTAGTGATTTTTTAAAGCAGTGATACTTTTTAAGAAAACACAAGAGCAGGCACATATGACTTTCTGCTCTTTCTTTTTCATGATGCAAACAACTACCAATAACATTAGCATACATGTAAATCCTGAAAACTAAGTAGCTGAGCTGAGTGAGCTCTCAGTGCTAGAACTATCAAGTAAAAAATAAAGTCAAAGGTCTGAGTTTTTTAAGACAATAATAAAATAACAGATTCAGTTGATTTAAAAAAAAAATAAAATAAGGATATGTTAATTTTAAAAATAACTGCATTTACAGGTAGAGCATAAATACGGTTGTGTGACAGATTTCAGTGATTTATCACTGGTTTAGAACTGCAATTTTAATATATGTTTCCTTTTTATAATTGCTCAGATGACAGAGTGAACATGGATTAAAGAGATATCTTCTCTTATTTTAAGATGAGGCAGTTATTCATGTTAACTAAATCTATATTTAATATATTGGGCTGAGCCTTGAATAAATTTTCAGCAGACATAAATCATGCTGTGCTTGCTTGCATTTATTTATATGAGTGCTTTTAAAAAAAATAAAAATACAAAAATAGTTCCAATTTGCTTTGTTCAATTCCTGTAGTATTAGAAGGAAACACTCTTGTTAAAGCACTGCAAAGCCAAGAACTTCAAGATGGGACTTTCAAAGACTGTTGCTAAGAGACTCAGGTGTCCTGATTCTATAAATGCTTTGTGAAAATGCAGTGGTAAATGTACATTGCAGATGACTTCAGAGCCAGTGGCTGGGAAAAAGTTTGGAAACACCTCTTGAGTTTTTTGGGATCCATCCCTGAGATCCTATTTTCCCCCTTTTCAAACCAAACCAGGAGCCACCTGAGAAGCCTTTACAAACTTTGTAATCCCTCTGAGGAACATGCAAGTGGAAGCCCTGTCCCCCCATATTGGCTCTCAGTCCAGTCTGTGTCATGAGCAGTCCTGGTTTTAATCCCTAATGATGTTCTACTCAGGCAATGGTGAGCAGGCTTTGAGGATATTCCTTCCCATTTCCACATCTGTGCTTCTTGTACAATACCGTTTGCAATTTATCACGTGTATTTCCTAGTTTGGTCCTACACCAGCTGTGCTTCAGATGTTCTAATGTTCTTCTGATTCATTGAACACAACTATGTAAAAATATGTTGAACAGAATGTTTTGCATGGCTTTTTTCAGAATTTTAAGCCATGTAATTAAGAGACACTGTGCTCTGTACACAGCATTGATAAGCAATGTTGTAATTAAATGAGCAGGTGAGCCTGGGACAAGATAAAAGGCCTCCGTCCTTATGGAGCTTGTCATGATAAGTTGCATTACAGTATTTAGAAAGCTGCACTTTTTTAAAATGAGATGTTTGGGCAGTTCCATCCTTCCTACAAAATGCTTAATAAAGTTTCCACAGCCATGTGAGAATGTTCTGAAGTAATAGACTAATCTTTACTTCTTCCACCTTTCATACAGATGATATGTTTAAATTTTTGCAGGCAAAAGTAGTTTTTCATAAGAATTTGTGATTTACTGACTTTACAAGATTTTGACCAAAGGAGCATGGCATTCTGTAAACCTATTCCAAAGGATTAGTTGAGTGAAGAATTTCTGAGCTTAAATTCAGCACCAGTATGAACTCTTTAACCAAATGGATTTCTTTTATTTCCTAAATTCAAATGGCTTAATATGTTATTCATTTCTCATCTGTAATGTTTCTCAGATTCTGAAAATTGAGTCTTAACTAGAGAATTACTACTGTCAAATTCTTTGTTTAAGTTTTAGTGCAGAGTCCAATTTGAGATATCAGTGGGCTAAACCAATTCTGTTTTCAGATCGATTGCTTGGAAGAATGCTAAGTGCCACCAGAATGTTTTCTGAAAACTTGGTGGGTTTTGTGATGGTCTGGGGGTTGGGGTTTTTTATCAGTTAAATTGCATTGAAAAAAGCTACTTTCTTGGAAGTGAAATATTGTTAAGGTAGAAAACACTGTTGCTACTGTGAAAAGTGTGTGACTGTCTCTTTTGCTATGACAAAACATTTAAGATCGCCTTCCTCCCTTCTTTGGCAAAACAAGACTCTCGACTTTCCCTTGAATTCTAACAAGGCAACTAACTGAGTCTAAGCAGTCAAAAAATGAAGGCACTAAANAACTACCTCAGTCGTGGGAAAATTGTAAAAAGTTGCCGTATGGTGTGGTTTCCCAAGAGTTTTGAACTGATCTAAGACACTGCTTTGCTAAAAGGGTTGCCTCGCTGCTTTCTTGTATTCTTGCGAGTGTTCATGGTAATGCTGGTACAAGAAGAGAGAGGGAACATGGAAATGTGCAGTCAGTGCAGGGGAAAGCAGTCCCTCTGAGGCAGCAAAGAGGAATTGCATCTGTTTAACCAGGCTGTGGAACAGCCTCCTTAGGCTCTGTCTCTCCTCTGTAGGGCGTCTGCAGCGCTGGACTGGAGAAAAAAAACTTTCATTCAGTCAAAATACTGTTGGTCTAGGGAAAGACACAACTCTCAGAAAATACTCTCGGAGGAACGTTACGTGTGGTATCACTAATTGTCACACACCTGGTGCCCGAATGTTTTCTTTCCAGCCCGTACTCAATCCGCGGTCTAACCTGGGCGTGCTCAGGCGTGAGGCATCTCACGTCCTCTCAGGGCTCTGCTCAGTCTCCTGGAGCTCACAACAGATGAGTCTGGCCTATGGGATAGTTTTAGTGCCATCTCCAGCATATGGGACAGTTACAAAACTAGGTCAGTGGGGACCTTGCTGCCCTCTGGTTCCTCTTGGTTGTTTCAGCTGTGTGAGCGACCACACCAATCCACAAAAAAATTAGTTTAGAAGAAAGCATGCACCGCCATCACAGTGCAAAGAGATGAGGTGCTGTTGTTCGCAACCTGACAAAGACCAGGAGACGTTGTAGCTAAATCAGCAAAGAAATACTGGCCAAAACCTCTCTGTAGGTATCGAAGGTTACTTGATACCAGTAGCATAAGCTAGATCTTGGAGTGCAGAATCATTATTAAGACAAGTGCATGATATATGTATTTGGTTTTTTTCATGCATTTTCACTCAGACTGTAAGTTCATAGTATCTACTTCATAATGTAAGAAAAAAGTTCAGTGCATGTATTTAAAGAATTTTTTTTGTGCGGCAATCTTGCATAGAGAACAGTTGCCTGGACAACTCCAGGGCTAAATGGGGCTTGCTTTGCATGTGTAAATCCAATTCTCTTCCTGAACACGCAAACAATAATTTCCACCTGCTTCACCTTCGAAGGACAGCTGAAGATTGTGTTGGGTACCTTTCAAGAACTGAAGCCAGGTGGCAAGCTGTTGCAGTGTCAGACCAAGCCAGTGTTATCTGGGTAGCTGGGTACCAGGTGCCCTTTTCATGCCCCTTTCTATCAGTTCCTTTTGGTGGACGCTTTCTCTCTCTTCCAGCTGGGCTGTTGCATTGCATTGGTTCATTCCCCAAACTTTTCATCGAGGCACAGTTTGGATTATCTATCCGTGACAGCCAGATGCATTCAGTCGGAATGTGTAGTAAGCAAGGAGTGGAAAAGCATTTGAGCATTTGGTACTTGAGTAGGGCAACACCCAAGAGACATTTTTGACCTGCCTTTTTATTTGCCAAACATTTTGCAGCTTGTTTTCTTTTAATTTGAATGCTTCATGTTGAAAAATGGAGAACATAAAGGAAGCAAAAGCAGAAAGGTTTCATGATCGCATTTTTACAAATACAGATCTTTGTATTTTGATTCCAAATAGCCTGTAATTTCAAAAATCCATTATAGTAAAACTCTTTTAATTCTCAGTTGAAATGAAAAGCTTATAGGGCAGAGGTTAAATAAACTATTTTGTTTATCTCATGACTGATATATTTTACTTGGTTTGACTCTTTAGAGGGGAAGAGGCAAAAAAACCCTCTCAGATATTTGCACAGCTTTACTGAAAATGAAATAATGACAAGACCAAAAAAAGTCCTATTAGTCCACATTAGTACTGCCAGATCAGCTACTCAACCTTGCCTCTGCAGTTGGGAAAAAGTGCTTTCTAAATTAAAAAAATACAACTGAAAGTCTACAAAAGTTTTTCTAATTCATCTCCTTGTTTTAAGGCAGAGTTAGAATTTTGCATCATTCCTGAAAAATATTTGACAAATCTTCTTAAAGCTTCCTCTGGTGGAGACCGACAACCTCAAATTAACCTCAAAGAGAAAAAGTTTCTTCAAGTTTTTGGCTGACTTTTCTTTTACTGCAATGGAAGCCCGTTAGTTCTTATCCTGTCCACCGCAGACACAGCAGAAAAACTGTTCCCTGCTTCTTGGGGATAGCCTTGCAAAAACTGTTATTATGCCCACTCTCCATTTTCTGTAATTTATCCTGATCAGTTCCAGTTCTCTCAGTCTTTCTTCACAGGTCATGTTTTCTAGATCTCTGATCTCTTTTCTCTCTCAGGACTTTTACAGACAGTTCATTTCTTTCTTTGAAATCGGATGCCCCAAAATGGATGCAGTGTTCCAGCTAGAGCTTTGCCAGTTTCACGCAGAGCTGAAGGATAACTTCCTGCGCTTCGCAGGCTGCTCTCCCGTACGTGTCGCAGAGTGGTGATTGCTTCTTTTTGCAGTAGCACAACTGTGACTCTCGCTCAGCTTGCGATCTGCTGTATCTCCCAGACTGTCATTTGGTGTTCCCCATCCTGAACGGCTGATTTTTTTTCTGCCTGAGTGTAGTCCCTTCTGCTTTTCTGTACAGCGTTTCAAACTTCTTTTCTAAGCAATGCTCCAGTTTCTGAAAATTATTTTTAAGTTCTTGCGATGTCTTGCCGTTGCACATTTGCAGACTTAGTTAATGTGGTTTCTGTTCTGTCATCCAAGTTCTTAATGAAAACATTGCATTTTGTAATGGACCTCCAGCCAGCAGATCTTTTCAGTTGTTCAAGGACTCTTTAATGACTACTCTCTGCTTATGGTCCTTCAAACGGTTTTCACTCACTTTATAGTATTTTAATCTAAACCTTGTTTCTTAAATTTATGTATGAAATTATTGTGTGAATTGGTGTCAAAATTCTTGCTGAAATCAAAATATATGACAACCAGTTGTTTTTTGCTGTCATGAATCCTTTCGCCCTCCTTACAAGCAAAGTAGACTTACTTGTGATTTTTTCTTGACAAATTCATGTTGACTATTACTCATCTACTTATATTTCAGTGTTTTTAAATTCTTTATTTGTTCCATTTTTTCAGTGCATTGAATTTGAACTGACTGCTCTATAATAAGACATACATTTACTAGCTGTCTGCCATACCATCTTTGAGAAATTCTCAGTGACAATGAATAATAGTTCTGAGGTCACTTCATTCCCTTCACGTCTGTCCTAGGATGAAGTTCATAATACATACCTGATTTGAAAACTTATCATTTATGGAAATGTTCTCTAGTTTGTTTCTGTATTTTAGGCTGAGATTTTACTTCTTTGCAACTGCTCTCAAAGTCGCACGCTCTCAGATGACTCTTCTAATATGCGAAAATTTATTAAACACTTCATCTTTCCTAGTCTTTTGTGATAGAATCATGGGATCATTTAGGTTGGAAAAAACTTTTAAGATCATTGAGTCCAACCATAAACTTAACCCTGCCAAGTCCACCGCTAAAGCATGTCCCTAAGCACCATGTCCGCATGTCTGTCAGTACCGTTACTTTTCTGCTAAGTTGCGGACTAGGTCTTTCCGTAGCCACAACAGAGCAGCCATACTGCAAGCTCTCAGTACTGGAGAAGTACACCAGGCTCTTTCAGCCGTGCTCTTTCCAGCAGCCTCCATCACCAACAGCACTGCAAACTTCCCACTCCTCTGACAGGTTCCTTAAGTGGCCAGCTCAACTCTCTTGTTTGGCGTCCAGGACTGGGCAACAGAAGAGTAGACACATCATGACCATTAAAAACTGGAAAATGTTGTGGTCTGGCTGACCCGTGGAGGACATGGTTCGTGAAGAGCAGCGATGGTCATAGCTGTGGCTACCTGCTGTGGTGCACTGGCCACTAAGGGCTGAAAAGGGGAGGAGTATTTGGCTTAGTCGAGTTCTCGAGCTGCCCCAAATTTCAACATTTACAGTCACAGTGGCAGTGCTGGTAATGTTGCCTCACATGACTGGGAAAAGAAGAGGGGAACGTGCAGTCGTTCAACATAAACAGGGAAAGTTTTATTCTAAAGATGGGTAACTTCAGGTACAGAGAAACAAAGTAGGTTTTGTAATGTGAAATACCATCCAGGAGTCCTGACTGAAGCGTTGTTACTCTCACACCAGAATCCACTCCTCAGCTATTAAATAAATCTCTTGGGGACGGGGGGGTGAGAAGGGGATAAGATATATGGGAAAGGAAATGAGAATGTTATCTCCATTTTACTGTGTAATAGTCATTTAAGAATGGCTAGAGTTTTCTGAATAATGAATGTATCTCCATATTCCATGTCAATGCAAAATGCTGTCTGAAGAACAGTTGCTGTAAATGAGAACTGAGAAACTGCTATTGGAAAATTACTATAAACCTTTTGAAAGTGCTAATTTCAAAAACAAAACACAGATTTCATTTTGTAGTGTGACTTTCAATTAGGAAAAAAATATTTCATTTTAAAGTTCTCTTGAAAAAGTAACTAGAATAACTCTGATATCTTTTTTTTTTATTTTATTTTTTTTATCCTCTGCAGCTCCCGGACAGCTGTATAATGGATTACTATGAAAAATACAAGCACAGAATGAATGAGCTTGAAGCATTTAATATGGTAAAAGTTATAGGATTAATACTATTACCTTGTATATATGTGCTAGTCTAGAACAAAGCCCTGTTAAGTTTTATGTGGAAGTGGACTGTCTTACGCTGTGGTATGCAATCTCAAAAACAAAGCGGCTCCCCCTTCCAAAGTTTGGAGCATATCCTATTCCAAAACTATATTAGGTGTCAGTAAAATAATAAAGCGAACACATGGAAGATTCTTTTTCAAGAGGGACTATTACCCTGGAAAATGAAATGTCAGTCTCCTTTTAAACCTAGACTGGTCTCCATGCAGTTATTTCATAAAAATTCTTTTTATTAAAATTCATTATTTCCCTCTTTAAAATTGTTCTGCTTCACATAATATCATTTTCTTGTTGGACAATGTCTCAAAACCAACTAAATAGCATAGTTTCCTGGCTTTATAGCATTCCATGTATTTTTGATCATTAGTATAATCTGTTTTGAAGATGTCCATCCCACAGGGAAAATTGGCAAGGTGACATTTGTACAACAGACCCACTAGAAAATGATTGACCTTCCTGGAATTGTTCTGTGGAAGTGTAGCTATTTGGAAGAGTATTGTCTCTCCTTCCCAAAATCATTATAGTATCTAATCTTTCTTTCAGCTGAAGGTTGTTCTGGCTCCCTGCATAGAAGTTTTGATACTTCTGGATCGTCTTTGCTACCTCAAGGAGCAGGTATTTTTGCATTGTATTTTATGATACCTAAAGGCTACATCAGTGAAATGAGACTATTTCAGCCAATTTAGGACTGTGCAGACCAAAAGTCTCTGTTGCAGAATTATTATTCTCATCATATTTGCAAAAGTATAAGTATTCATTCCATTTAGTATAAACATATGCCCAGCAGATGTTTTTATTTTCAGCGAAGCAGCAACAGTAAAGTTTATGTTCTTTTAATTGTATGGTAATTACTAGTCAATAGATAGTAAAAAATAAATTAATTAAATATGCAGCAAATCTCATTTTATACAACATATTGAGTTATTTAATAATTAAAAAGGATATTGGAAATGCTAAACAAACATTGTGTTGTACATACTAGAGCTTCCAATGAATATGTTTTAGAGCATATAATTCAAGAAATTTTGAATTGGGTACAAAATGTTTGTGATTTCCTTTTATTGTTTCTTAATTAAGATCAATGATGAGAGAGGGTGCACTTTTTCCAACTGTATGGGTCAGCTGAGGTACATTTGACTACATTACAGCCTGGATATATTTTACAAGTATAGACCTGGGATATAATAAGCGAATGCTACTGCATTTACTCCATAATGGTTTATATTACACTGTTTCTTCTAACACTAATTTTGAGCTTGGCCTGATTAACTCAGAAGCAGCAGTCATACTTTCTCTGCACCAGTAAACATTGTTCGGACAAATAATAATTTGCTAGGAGGAAATGGTAGCGTCTTCCAGCTTCTGCTCTGGGCCACGGTCAAAATAAAATTTTAAAGTAAAGTTTAAACCCATTCACGTGAATAGGTCTGTTTTTCCACCATCAACCTTTCATTTTAACAGCTGCATTTTATCATAAGTAAAAATTCATTTTATTCTCTGCCACAGTGCGCTTGGAACAACTGAGTTGTAGTAAATGTGTGCTTTTGTTCTAACTGGTATTTTTACAGAGAGGCAATTTGAAATATTTAAATAATGATGTATTTTCCCAAATGCCAACCAGTTATAAATCACATAGAGATCTGTATGATATCCAAGACGGGAGATCAGACTTGCTGCAGTTAGCACTAATTTACCTTTTCTAAATGTAATATACGCATTGATTTAATCTTGTACTGTTTGATTCACAAAATGTGTTTAGGAAGAAAAAATAGAAATGATAAAAGCCATATGCAACATGAAGACCAGATCCAGCTGGCCTGATTCATTTGAAGCCAGTTAATTAGCTTCAGTAGTAGAATGTGCTGCATAAAATGAGTAGGACTTGATCCTTAATTTCTTTGCTCTAGTTCAACTGAAAAAAGGCTTTATTGATGAAGGGGGTGGTAAGCTATCATTTGATAGTGCCAGAAATAATTTAATGACTTTAAAATACATCCTGTTTTGGGTGTCCTTTTTTTCACAACAAATGTTCCGTGATTTTCTTGTTAGATAAGTGTTTTTCCTGCTTTGCATTAAGGATATTTTTTTTTTCTTTTTTCAATTTTGTATTTCAAAATGTGGACCTATTACCATATCTTTGCTTTTAAGTCAAACACATTTTTATGTACTTCAATCATATATCATTTTACAGGACAACATTGCCTGGTCTGGACTTGTGAAGTTATTTGATCCCGTGAAATCCCCCAGATGCTATGCGGTTATTGCTCTGAAGAAACAGTCGTGTTTTTAAGTGGAAGCAAATTGCAGATAGGTTGAAAACTCTGAACTGATACTGCTGTTTCCTCACTTTTATTCAGATATTTTTAAATGATTCCTCAAGTACACTGCTTGCTTTTCTGCTGCAAAAGTAAAAAGTGCAACGCCTCTTTGAATCATGAGAAATAAATATCTCCTTTATACGTACCATTGCTTCCTTATGTCAGTTATTAAACAATATGTTGAACATCTGGCTTTATTATAAAAGTTACGAGCCATATATGTGATTACTATTTTAAAATATGTTTAATGTTTCTTCTTTTTAAGGCATTATACCATGTATCAATACCCCTTCTCCTGATATTTCTAATCACCAGAACATACCTTCTCAGGTTTTTCCAATGGCTGGCATCAGCAGTCTCAGACTAGCCTCACCTTTTTCTTGTCTGGATTCAGGTGGTGCAGAGAATAAACAGAAAAATAACCTGCACTGTAAACAGGAGGTTCGTAGACTAAATGAGATCTTTGTGCTTCCCTGGTCTCCAGGTCATCAGGACCAGCTAATTTATAGAGGAACCGAGAAGAGCCTAGATAGTAACTACCTGCAGTTTTGTATTAACCCCTTCTTCGTCCCGGCATCTTCCTGGCATGCACTTGTTCGCCTTTCACTCTGAAAGAAAAAAATGCGTGTGCTCTAATCCCATGGGAGATTTCCCAGTGCTTAAGAACCAGCTGCCCCGCAGGGGTGCGCTCTGTAATCCTTGGGTCGGATCAGAAAGCTCTTATCTGGCCCAAATGTGTTGGGTATAAATACGTTGGTACCCAAGTGAATTGAAACTTGTAGGCAGTTTCTTGTTGGCTGTACGGCATTGATGACTGGGAAATTTGTTTGTTGATGCACTTATCTCAATGGGTTGCCTAATTAAACTTGCAGATTTTCCATCAATTAAAAAAGAGAAAAGTTTCTATTTTAAGTCCTAGTGCTTTTATTAGAATTTTCCAGCATATATAAAACATAATTAACCACCAGTGCACAGAAGGAAGGACAAAAAATAAAGAACAAAATACAGCATTAAAGAATGCAACTTTGGTGGGCTTAAAATGAGAATAACAAAAAATATTTTTATATTAATTGTATAATGACAGTAATAGTCATGGGAATCAGACTGAGATTCAGATGTGATTAGGAACAAATCTTATTCTGTTTGAGTCTGCAAAATACAATGAGAGCTTGTGAACGTGTCCATTCAAGAGAAGAGAATTAAGGTATTTTTCTAGCAAGTCACCTCTTTCTTGATGTGTTCACTTGGAAGCAATATTTTGGCGGTGTAAGTTCACTGCTATTTTAGGACTCACAGTCCTTATTAGCTCCATGGATCCCGTATGAGCTTCTCACATTTGTTTGGTCCCAGTACATTCAATCCTTAGAGCTGCTGAACACCTGCAATACCCAAGGAAATTAACAGAAGTTGCAGGTGGTCAGAGCATCTTTGGAGTAGAGCTAAGAAAAGAAAATGAGGCCTTCCATATATGCCATGTTTTGTTATATAGGGAGTACTGAGGAAACTAACAAGCTGGTAGATTCTTTTCCCAGGCAAGGAATCAAAAGAAATAAAATCCTTTCCTAACCTCTAAATAGCTGGAATAAAAAAAATAAAAAAAACCACAGTAGTATCTGCTACAAAGAGTTTTTTAAAAGTTTTAAAGTACATGATGTTAAAAAGAAAAAAAGATGAACAAAAATCTTAGAAAAATAGGTTTTATTATGTTATGTTCTTCTAAGACGTGATGAATAATTACTAGTGAAGTGTTAGAGTACTGTCATCCCATCTTATGTGCTGTTGGACAAGTTTACTTGGGATGAAACTGCCTTTTTTTGTGTATGAATTGATTCTTCTACTTTTTCAACCCAAATACTGAAACTCGAGTCCAAACAGAGAAAGCCCTGTTTCTCACTGAAAGCAAGTGCTTAAAAGTACCCTGTTATGGCCAAAAAAAATATTCGTTTCAGCAAGCCCCACCTGGTTTAATTGGAACACAGTCAAAATTGCATAGGGTATACAGACTATTGCTAATTGTGTGTGATATTTTAATGTGTGTAATGCTATCTGAATTCAAAGTTAAATTCTTATTTCTATCTTAAGAGGACATTTGCAGCAGTTTGGAATAACAAGCACATCTCTAGGATTAGCCCAAGTGCTTTTCCACTGATTCAAAAAGGTCTGAATAAATTTGCACACACACCCCCAGCAACTTCTCAGGCTCTTTCAGTACTTTTCATGCACTTTGTAGTGTCTGCAGGCAAAGACAGAGGTGATGTGCTTCTTAGAATAATAACTATCAAGAGGTTTATATGACGAGTTTGCATTCAGCAAAGTCAGTTGCCGTCTGCTCTCAAAGCTGTTTCGAAGCTTTGGATGCCTGAATACCTATGAGCTATTGTTTACATAATGGAAAAATCCCTGACAGTAATCAAGATGAATAAAACGATTTTTCTTCCTGGTTATTGCCAGAAGTTCTTCCATAA
This sequence comes from Aramus guarauna, assembly GCA_013400195.1. Classification (NCBI taxonomy): domain Eukaryota; kingdom Metazoa; phylum Chordata; class Aves; order Gruiformes; family Aramidae; genus Aramus; species Aramus guarauna. The sequence continues at coordinate 574,866 of VXBL01005968.1, forward strand.
TGTAAACCGTATCCTAAATCTGATGAAGTCTTGATAGAAAAGAATCTCCATTTTCTTCCAGTGTGACAGAGAGCTATCTATCTTGATATGCTCCCTAAGGAATAGCGGATATTCCTGCTTTCCCTCAGGTGTTTGCCTGGTTCTGTTTGTGGCACTCTTGTGTATTCTGTAGCAGATTTGGAGTGTTCTGTCGATTTTTCTTAGGTATGAAACCTGTTCGTGGTTTATTTGGTATGTGTGCAACCTTAATATCCAAGAGTACATTGCCACCCTAAGATCTCCATGCCTGCTTTTGTGACAATAAACTTTAATTCTGCAGTTCTGATTCATGCCTTAAAACATGACACCACAAAAAAATTTTGCGTTGTTTTAGTTTCTGGGATTTTAGTTTCAAGGTTTTTTCTGATTAAATATTAAATATTGTTTATAACAAAATATCTTCTTCATGGATATTAGTCATTAATTTACTGTTAAAATAACAACTATCTGCTTAGAGTTAAAATGCTTTTGCTACGTCATGATGGAGTTAAAATCTTGAGACTCAAAATCTGTATCTCCTATGATGCATAAAATCTGCAGAGGGGAAGCATGCTAAATGTATTTGGCTTGGTGGCAGCTATATGTCTTCTTCTTATGACCAGAGTATTCTTTCCTATCAGTACTTACTGTTTCAGATTTACTTTTTTCCCAAACGCCATCCTAAGTGTGTCATTATATTGCCAGAGATGACTGATACTAAGGGCAAGTGTTAAAATAGGACCAGCACCAAGAAAGTCTTCCCTGCTCACGTATGAAATAGCCAGCTGAGTGTGGTGCTTCAGACTTCCTTTTCTCTGGGAAGTAGCGGAATATCCAGTATGTTCGCATCTTTAAATCTCTTTATCCCACGCGTTGTATCATTCTTACTGATACATGTCCTCCTTGCTGATACCTATCCTAGGGCTCTGAAAGGAGAGGAAACCGTGCTAGGCTATGACCCATGAAGAATTTTGAGTGTCTGTAATCAAATTAGAACTGAAGTATAGTTGCCGAGACATTTAAATTGGCCACCTAACCCTTAGAACTGTAACTTTAGCTTCCTTGGTTTCTGAGATCCATTCAAATTTTGCAGTTTCCAAAATTCCCATACTTCCTGCCAGATGGGAACGTGGCCTAATTCTCTGAGATCCAGCTGCAGTTCCCTCACCATCTGAATAACCATCTCAGTTTGGTGCCTCTATATTCTGTATCTCCAGGCAACTGCCAAATAAGTTCGTCTCTCTGAATTTCCTTATCTCTGGTCGTTATCTTTGTCAATGTTGTATTTCAGTGTGTTCTAAGAAATGGAATAAAATCCTTCTGAGATTTAGGATGCGTCAGAGAATTTGCACCGCAGCTATGCTTCTTGTTGCTTTCTCCCTTAAAGCCTTGAAATTAATTCTGATCAGACAGATTAATAAGCACCAGACAGCCTGAAAGGCATAGATTATTAAAAAATGCTATGCACAACAGTATTTTGTGTGCATGACTCTTCAGGAGTATTTTTCATTTCAAGAGCTCTGAGGCATTTTCTTCACAGGTGGACCCTTCTCAAAATACAGGTTTTTTTACTCATCAAAACAGTAAATGACTTCAACTAATTGCTATGAGTGAGAGCTACCTCTAGATTTATTTTTTTTTATTTTATTTTGTAGTAATTTTAAGTTGATTTAGCCAAGTAGAATCCTACTATAAACCATCACTTCCTCAGCACTGTGGATTCGAAGGAAATCAGAAAATGGTTTCTTGATTACCAATGAAATTTAGAAATTGAAATTGTACTGCGTAAGTGTGCTCTTGGGGAGGAAAGCACAGTATATGTACAGGTTACATCATGAGGCACACTGTTGGCCAGAATTTGTTAAACTCGTAAATACAAAACACATAGGCAAGATTATATGGACAAAATATCTCAAAGATTTGCAGTTCCGGTGAAGTTTATTGCTATTCTTTATAAACTGTAGGAAGAAATGTAATTATCTTATTCAATGGAAATACAGGAAAACATGAACTTTCAGCAAGTAAACTGGAGATTTAGATTTTTAAACTTGTCTAACAATCTAGGAACTAGTGGCAAAAGTGAAAAAAAATTTTAGGGCAACAAGCTGATACACTGTTCACCCCAGGAAATCAAACTTTTTTCTACACATTTATTTTGTACCTGTTGTATCAGCCATGTTTTTGGCTATGCTTTTTTTTTTTTTTTAATGGTTTATAATTAAATTATGTCTTTCCAGTCTATTGCAATTACAGTCGCAGTGGCTATGTATAGTAAGCAAGGACTTTCCATTTCCTTTTGTATGTAACACATGCTAACAAGATACAATTATTTAATATATTTGTTTGAAATTAACAAAGACTGTCCAAAAGCAAATTATTACTTCTAAACTTAACTATGATATATAGTCTGTGGATTAAAAAATTCTGCATGTCAAACTCATGAAAACTTTTACCTTTTCATTACAAAATTTTCAGTTTTATGTAAGTCTCTTTCTCTTTGCATCTGGACCAATATGAACTTATTCGTGTAGATAAAGATGTTGTCAGGGCAGCTGGTATTGGGTTTCACATGGAATTTATCAAGGAAATCATGATGCAGTAAATCTACTGAGCCAACAAATCAGATTGTTAGACTGAAGCTCAGATTGCCTAAACACACCAACTGTCAACTCTTACATGAATCACTGATGAAAAGAGCAAAGCTCTCCGCTTACTGAATAATTCGGTAGTGTCTGGCACCAAAAGAGAAAATTCCAAATAAGAAGGAGCAGTGATCACCTCTCCTGATTATGTAAACTTTCAGAAACAATAATTAAAAAGTACAGTTGTAAATCTATGTTGTTTATTACACCTCCTATTATTAGAGTAATGAATAAAGACTGACAGCAGAAGCAGCCATGCTGTTTCTCAACTATAAATCCTAAATTCACTTGTTAGTCTTAGAAAGGCTGAAGTCATCAAGAGGACACACAGATGTTAAAAAGCGTAGAATGAGCTGTACATTACTTAGATAAACGTGCCATTTGCTAACCTTTTTATACTCTAAGGCATGGGTATCAAAATTCAAAGAACACGGACTCACAAAATACTCAATGGAAATTATATAAACCAAGTTTTAGCAATTTTAAGCTCTTTGTTGTTTATTTATTGACAAACTATTATTAACTAGCAAGGATCATAGGGTGATTTTTGGCAAAATTGTTGCTATGCTATTTATGATTAAAATATTTTAATAAAAGCAAATAAAAAAATGTAAACCCTTTCTTTCCCAGAAATTTTAGTTTTAATTTGAGAATATGAGTAATGCTACAGAGCCATATAATAAAAATGCATATCATTAAGATTACCCTTAGACAGAGTCTTGATTTAATTAAAAAATGTCTGGCCAACAAGAGCTTTAGAGAATTACTGATTTGCTTTTTTTAAAAGTCACACTTCTTTTTAAAATCATACTTCTGTAGTGCCATTGAACTTTTTTGGGGGGTTTGTTTTTTTGTTTTTTTTTTTTTAGTAAACAGAATTCAATTGAGTTTATTTAGAAAAAGAAGTTTTTCAAAGAAAAAACTTTGAGGAGCACCACTTTGTTCCTGTGCTTATCTTCAAACAGTATTGCAGAAGTTAGAGAAAATGTAACAAGGGTATCTAAGAGATGATTTTTTTTTTTTTATAAGCATTCCCTTTGCAGTAGTTAATTACATGAATCAAGTTTAATGTCTTCTATCTAAACACCAGTTATTGAAATCATGACTTATGGAGAAAAGATAATTTCCCAAATCAGACATTTAAATAGCATTGATTGTGAAATAATCACTTTTCTGAAGGCATCCACATCCTTTGAATAAATGTAATTTGTTTATATAGAAAAGAAGGACAATTCCAAGCATTCAGCATTATAAAAGTCCATAGATAAAACATTAACAGATATTAATATGAAGCAATCCATTACATACAGTCACGTAGTAAAGACCTGGGTCGTCTTCATTTGAGTCACTGGCAAACATCTCTTGATTTCCATGGGAGCGGGCTTGGATACAAAAGCATCTGCTGAAGACAAACAGTGTGGATGATCAAATATCTTTCCTACAAAGACAGTTCCAAATTTACATGTGAAGGCAAAGGCATTGTGTACACTTCCTTTATCTATACGTATTGAAGTTGAACAGGATGGAAATTATGGTGAACACTGGTTCATCACTGAAATCTTCCTGACATAGAGAAGGTTCAAATGGCTTTTTGTTTATTTTTTTTTTATTTCAGATAATATTTTTTTATGCATTAAAACTCTCAGGATTTTCTTTTCTGCACTCACTGCTCCTTTAACAAGGAGAGCACTGATTACAGTAATACAGAGTTAAATGGCACTTATTGTTCCTAAGAATAACACAAGTGTCACAGCCTGTATTTTCACTGAAGCCAATGGTAAAATTCCCATGAACTCTATTATAACTGGTTTTAGGAATCAGGAAAGTAAGATTCAGCCTTCATTCTTCAAAAAGCAACATTTGTTACAGTGCTTTAGCAGGATATCTTCATAGCAAGATTTCAATGTAAGCCTATATTTCCTTCCCTTCCCTTCCCCTGTGCAGAAATTTGACAGAGCATTGTAAACCAAAGAATTGAATTTGTATAAATGGTATGTTTCCCCAATTAGCCACCTCTATCAGCACTTTGCAGGCAGCGCATCCCTTATTCATGAACTATGTATTAAAGAAAGTAATGTTAATGATAACTCTTTCTGCACAGCCCATGAAGTCAATACAGAACTGTAAATGTAGACTGTGAGACATAAATTTTGATTGATTTTTACAATTCCATTTAAGATGTATTTTCAGAATGGATTTCTATGGAAAACATTTTTTAAATGTGATATTATTGAAAACACTTTCCAGCAGGGCTTGAAAATAATGTACTGGAGGTACGTTCTCAGTGAAAAATGAAAATAATATTTCAGGTTGTCAGTAGGATTTTTTTTTATTATTATTTTCCTGTTTGTTATGATTTAGCATTTAGCTTTAAGATAACATTAATTAATTAAATTTAAAATGTATCACAATAATCCATTCACTTCTAGTGTGTTATTGAAATATTGCAGTTTCATATGTTGCTAATTTATTTTTCCTTGGCAAACTGTACCTAAGTTTCCGGAAGAGCAGATCTAGGAACATTCATGTTTCTACACATGAGTGTTCTACAATTTTATTGTATGAAATAGGAGTGTTGTGGTATGGTAAATAATGTCGTGTCTCTCCATTAAAACAGCTGCCAAAACAAATTCAACACATGCAAGAGAAGATTAGGGTTCACAAGTAAGCACTTAGTTTCTTTACCAGTTTGTCATCAGAAGTTAATGTCAACGTCATTCGGTGCTTTTTAGTCGGTTAAGGTTTGAGACCACCTTTACTTTCTGATTATCCCGCTCGGGAGAGAAAAAATAGATCCTCTTTACACCATGTAAAACTGCCGTATTATTACCTTGGGTCCCAGAGGGCACATAAGCCTGTTAGTACGGTATTACCCCAAATTAATTCTATGCTTTGTAGAATCACCATTTGACTCTGGTGAAGCACTGCCCTGATGTGGCTGTTCTCCTGCATAGTCCAGGGGAGGAGCAGGTGTATCCTCTGAGCATCAGGTCTGAGTTTTTGAGACAGGAGCATGGTCCAGAGGAACGAAGAAGGAAGAGCTTTATTACTTGTTCTCTCCCCCACTGCTTGTGTTACGCCTTCAAGCACTTTGGGCTAAGAGTTTTCCCTTACTGTCAAAGGGTAGCAACGAACAGCTCGCACGATGCTTGTGGCTGATGAGCAGATCAAGCGTGGCTTCTGTAGAGCTGTTTCATGTAATTAGCGTCTGGGATGCGCTGCCACCAAATACTGGGTAATTCCAGTTGTGGAAAGTCAGCCTGATTTGTACCTGACGTGTCCAGTCATTGCAGCGAGTAGCCTTATTAATGCAGTGGAGTGGTCAGTCATTTCAGGAACTCTTCTCTTCTACAGTGAACTTCTCCAAGCTGTGCTTCTTCTCAGCTCATGATGAGGATGGTTTGGTTTTTGTGTATCTATCTCAGCTCCAGGAAAGTTTTGTCATGCAGTTGTTAAGGTCCTGAAGATTGAAGATGTCTCATACTCAATGTACTCAAAATGTATATTTTTCTATATTTTCTCTCTACACACACAAGTGATTGGGTCTAGCTGGTGAGAGAATAGTTAAACACTGTGGACAGAAACATGAATACACCATAATAAAAAAATCTGGTCATCTACACGGTCCTTGTCTTACTCAAATACCTTCAATTTGAACACTTTCCAGGTCTGAGTACCAGATCTCTTTTCCATCACTAAAACTAAAACAAAGTATTATATCAGAAAACCATGCTGTTCTTGGAACAAGTGGGTGGGATTCAGACTGAATACACATGCTTTGGTGTATCCACTTGAAAATACGAGTCTAAGAACCCTTATTCCAGTTTTCATTTTGGAGATCATTTCTCATTATTTCTCATCGTCTTGCTTCCTTCATATTTCTTCTGCTTACTTTCTTCTTCTGCCTTCATGAAAGACTGGGGAAGGATACGAGCACTACTGTATATCAGCAGCGACAGCCCGAGTTCAGTGTACAAAATACACTGATGTTTTCTGGAAAGACACGTGTATCATGTATTATCAAAACTAAAGTACATGCATGGACCTCTTCTAGGAGCTAAATTAAAATGCTGTCAAAAATCTACTAAGTTTTCACTGCAAAGAATGGATGATTTTTCATTTTCATTCTAATTGTCTTTTTCTTTCCCAAGAATACTGTTGCAGGACTTACTTTGTCTTCTAGGAGAAGTGACACTGGCCCTTGCACTATGGTGGGGTGTACTATTCCGGGTTGTTCTGAGTGGGTTTTTTATTGAACTAGAGTACTTCCCTTGAACAGTGAATTCACAGGCTTGCCATTGAACTTTGCAATGCATATTATTGTTCCCAGGTTGCCTAGAGGACATTATTAAAAGGAACCAAAAAATAAATAAACAAACCCAATTTCTGTTCAGACAGGTGAGTAATATTACGTGTGATAAATCACAAACATCCCCCTTTGTTGGCAGAAAAGCACCTTGGACGTATACTATCTGCATTATCACTACATTTGCATTCTGGTAGTCCCTTCAAAATGAAATGCTCTTTAAAGCGCTGCTCAGAAATTGCCCTTCACTCTTGAAACACGTCCTCAGGGAAACTATCCTTTTGTATTAGAAATGTCATTTTTATCTTTAATATTTAACTTCCATGGACTTTTCACCTGTTCTTTCTGGTTTATTTTCTTCACTTGTGTGATAATGGGGTGTTGGAGAGAAGTACCATTTTCCAGTTGAAGTAAAAGTTTGCATCATATATTTTCAAGTCATCTAAATAAGCTTTTATATAGAAAAGAAATCTGAAAATTGTTTTGTAGATGCTATGAATGTCTGTGCCTATTACAAACAGGTTTAGACTTACAAAGTTCCGATGCCAATATACGCAGTCACTTCCTTCAGTCTGTAAGGCTTACAAAAACAAAGCAGTGATGTACTGAGCAACATGAACTCCACTGGTCCGCTCTCCCAAAAATCGAGGCAAATTATTCTGTGCAGGCAGTTTCGTGTAAGACACTTACCAATGAAAACCTGCAATCCCTACTGTTTGTTATGAAAGTTAGCTACAGGCCTACTAATATCTTAAAGTTCTTTTTCATTCTTTTTGTGTCTAATCAATGTATCATCTGTTGAAAGTGATTTTAGGAGAGTTTACATTCATTCCCTGAAAAATTCTGTATTCGGCTGTGGTCTTAAAATGCCAGGTTTTTTTATCTCTGCAATTCGTTGCTAAGAAGATGCCCTGAAATGCACATAGGTAATAAATTCCTTGCCATTACAAAACAAGCATGCTTCAGTAAACACTACCAGAAGAATATGACAAAGCATTCCCATTTTCTGGACTGAATGCCATCTTTCTTTGTAAAAAGAATTTTTTTCATTAAGTGTGTATGTGACACATAGAAGAACAGAAAAACATTGTGACAGGTTAATTGGTTAATTTAACTTTTTACTTGGTTTATGTGAATTCCCTTCCTAGGTGTAAAATACATGAACTTACATCTAATTTAAACCTTGTTTGAAGAGCTAAAAATCAGCCTGCAAGTTGCCTACCTGATTCTGTCTCATTGCTTGCCGCTGAATTGCCCCTGATGTGAATTGTACTAGCAGATCGTATTTATCTCTCATATTTGTTGTCTTGAAATATACATTCAGTTCTTCAGGGAGTACCTGTTGGCCTGCAGATGGTTCATAAATGGTACAGAATGATTATTTAAATTTTCCACTGCTTTGTTTTCTGACTGGGTAATTTCTGCAGCAAAGCAAGATCTGTTTCTGCAGACACTGGCTCATTTGCTTAGCCTCACTGCTCTTGTCCTGTTTAGGTCACGAGGCACTTCACTGTAGTAAAAATAAGTGGGGAATATTTTAGAAGATCGTGAGCTAGACCAGCAAGAATGGTAAATTGAAGGGGGGGGTTAATGATTCAATATGAATTATGAACTGTATTTCTGGCAACTATTAGAGCCTCTGATCAAAATTAGCAGTTGTAACTACTCATTTAATGAAGATCATTTACAAAAGTATTTATGGAACATGGTCACAAAATAGGCACAAAACCAAAGAAATGTGTTTTAAAAATCAAATCGATAGTTAAAGTAAACATTTCTGAAACATATTTACCCCAGACTTCTCTGCAAGATAAATTCAGTATGCGTAATATACACATTTAATATTTATATTCATATCATGATCAAATTAGTATGCCATGAACCAATAACAGAGAGACTAGGAAGGAAATTCAGACAGTTGATGCCAGAAAGAACGTTGCATGATATGCAGACTGAACATTCAAAGCAAGCGCACGAAAACCAGCCAAATGTACAGTGAATTGGACATACCACAGGATGTTTTGGAAACACAGCAACAGCAACAATGGAAACTTTTTAAGCTTTGTTTAGCTAGAACAGAAAACAAAAGCAAGACCAATTTAATTAATTAATGAAAAAAAGATGTTGACCATTTGGAACATAGCAAATGTAAAACAAAATAATTGAAGAGAATGGAAAGGAGAATTGTTTCCAGCTAATGTATCTATTTTTACACATTGTATGCTCAACACACACAAATTTTTATAAATAATTATCTCTAATGGGAAAACTCTATGCCAGCTCAGTGGGCGTTAAAAATGTGAGGCAACGTTTGACTCAAATCTGCTTGAATATAACTATTTGATTTACAAAAATTATTGTATTTGTACTGCCATGGTGTATAAATACACACCTTGCAGCATGGTGCTTTGAACAGCACAGAATCATGACTTTCCATCATTGATTCTGCTGTGTCAAGATGTGTATTTCACGATTTTTATAAATATGTCAGGATTTGATGAAAGTTGCAATTTAAGCAAAGTCATAGTAATGTTTCCATTAAGTTTTCCCATGTTTCTCTATTTGCATTTTCAATTTCATTTTTTCATTTCTGGAAAAGAAAGTCACCTTGTCTCTTCATATTGTTTTAGTAAATATTGCCAATGCTCCCTATTGAATGTGAGATGAGGTAACATTGCCACACAATAACTATCCTCTCAATTTCAATCCATTATATCAATCATTAATATGAATCTAAGAGTCATTACATAGTAACTCCGGGAGCCTTTTTCTTCCCAGTTCCCATCCCCTTATGAAAGCCTATTTTAATACTGGAATGCTCAGGGAAGAAGCAGTGTTGAACATCCTTGTTGGGTTTTCTTAGCATTTTTTTTTTCTCTCTGCTGTTTTTCCTAATAACTGTTGTGACAAATCCAGGGCTAGTGTCTGGGCACGCTTTTTTGTATTTATTAGGCATGAGAGAGTCCTTTTGTATTGCTCTTCTGCAGTAACAATGTGAAATACCTAAGGAGGAGCTGTTCCTCCTCACATGTGAGCAGACACTGTTGCGTCCTATCCTCTTTTTCTGACTATCAGGCATTCAGAAGTCAGTATTTTTAAGGGTAAGAACAATAAAAAAGTTATTTATTTGTTTCTTTATTTTAATGTATCTTCTGCTTTCTTGACTGCATGGTTCACCTCAGTCACTGTTTCAGTAGGGTAAAACTTGACTTTCGTGATGTATGAAGTGTTGCGTGTCAGCAAGTTGTAGACAAGGATGTTCATTTTATAACCATTTCTACCAAGGATGCATGATGGATACATATTAGTTTCAAAGTTTTGAGTAGTTACAAAGATTTTTTGTAACTTTTTGGGAAACAGAGATAAATGATTGAATTTCTCAGTTCAGGTTCTTCCTGCAGTTAGATGACTACTGAAAGGAGATTTTCTGAACCTTATGAAAGATGTTCATTTCATGTAGTTCTGTGTGCATGCTCTTCTTCAGAAATTGCTTAGATTTTTCTTGAAATATTGTTAGATTTTCCTCTGTTGGTATGAAAATTAGTCACCAGTCAAATGGTCAGCATTCCTACCTGTATTCCTATCAGTCCAGGTTTTCCTGTACAGCCTATTCAAAAGGAAGAAGTGAATTGATGAGGACATACTTCTTCTCTGTGTGACCTATAAACAAGACCTGCTTTACTCAGTGGAAAATATAAGGAATTTTCCTGATCTTAATACCTTTTATCTGGCATGTAGGAAGGACACCAGTACATTTTCTATTACAAACAATTATCAACAGTCTAGGTTATTTCTCATACATTTTTCCTAGGAAGTTAAATCAAGGAGTTTTTTGTTGGTTTGTTTGTTTTTAATATGAATGCTCCTTTTATTATCATAATAAGTAGAAAAAAAAGTAGAAAATCAACCCATTGGCACAATATCTTTTTCACCATATAAAACAAATTTTGAATGTCAGCTTATCAAGCCTTCAAGGCATCAACTTTTAAAGTCATCACCCCATATTAGCTAAGGAATGTTACAGATATCTTAAAACAAAGGTAAAATCCTTACATCTGCAAAGAAAAGAAGCTTAGATTCTGTCTGCTAGATTTCCCTTCTATCAGAATTCACATTTGTGCCTATGTATGCATAACCATGTGTGGTAGTATTATATATTTTTAAAGTCCTACCTGGACTCTAAAAGTCTTACTGGCAAAGAAAACTATGAATTCAAAGTGTTGAACTAGAGGTTGCTCTTGGTTCACTGGAATTTGTTCAACTATGGTCTCAGGTTCCATGGAGCCCTCTGTTAACCTCATGGCTTACTCCAGTTGAAAGCACCGTCTACACTGTAGCTTCCCGAAAATGGAAGTGCTTGACAGAGGCTTATTGTACAAGCTCAGTATGGATTGTTTTCCCCTCAAGAAAACCTAGGCTATGTTATACCACAGTAATTGCAGAATGATGACAATGTCACCTTGCCAGGTTTCTGGCAATTTTCCAGTCTTCTAAGCTTGCAGACCTAGGAAATCCATTTAGCTCCCCACAGAATATAAATTTGAGCATTTACACGTGGATTTAGTTCACAACTGAAAGTTTCCTGTTCAAAATCCACAAATTCTCTCCCCCAAATCCAGGCAGAATACCTGTGAAAGTTCAGAGCTCTCTGAGAGTAAGGAAGGGAGATGTTACAGGACCATCTAACAAGGGATGGAAAGAATGATTTTTATAGTGATGTGTGCAGTGGGTCATTGATCATCATAGATAATCACCTTTTCCTCTCCTACTCCCCAGGCCCCCTATATCTCCATATACAGTCTGGCTCCAAAGGCGCAGGGTTCCACACCTCCCATCCCTTATTTTGTAAGATTGTCTTCTAGCCCTGTCCACAGTAACTCACAGCATACAGCCTTTCAATGAATACAGTCGTGAGCACAAAGCCGGTGGGAAGAGGGGCATTAATACGGGGTGAGTGCTCACTTCACCCTATTCCAGTTCACCTGTTCCACCCATTCTCTGCTTCCCGCTTGCTGCTTTCCCTCCACGCATGAGGCTGCCACCCCTTCATCCCCGTCCCCCACTGAAACCGTTGCCTGTGCATCCAAGGGCACTCGGGCTTCACTGAATTAGGATGCTCTTGTGCAAAAAAGATGTTACGGTAGGTGATAAGTTAGCACAGAGCCAACACAACTCTGGGTATGCTTGATATCCAGTCTAGTAGGTGACCTTCACCCACTAGGAACAAGTGAGCTAAACGATCTCTTGAGAGCCTTTCCAGACCATATTTTTATGTCTCTGTGCCAGGGTATCATATTCCAAAAGTTTTATTTTCCTTGTTGAAGTTGGAAACGGCAATTTCCACAATGCCAGGTTTCAAATCTTCCCAATCCCCCAATCAACCACCGAGGACTTTTGCAAATTATGAAATAGGGTTAGAATTGGAATGTTTCTTCCCAGCTTCTGACCCTAAGCATATTCAAATATATTTCCACACCTATTATGTAAATGAGAGAATGAAGACAAATATAATAAACTGTGCTCTGCAGAAGAGACAAAGAAAAAGTAGACACTGTCCTCCTATATGTCAGCTTGCTCACTTACGTGAGCTTGCTCAGTTACATTCACCTTTTCATGACAGAATTTCTAAAGTATAATGTTCTTGGGTCAACCTGCAACTTTCTCCCCATCTACAGCAGTGACGTCATAGATTAAAAATACAATATAAGTTAAAGGCATACCTCACAGGAAAGAGTAAATTGGTAATATTTAAAGAGCATTTTAATTATTTGGGTTTGAAAGTCAATTTCAAGATATACTGACATTCATTAAATGTATATTTAAATTGGCATTCAGACTCAAAGTGTATTGTGATAGTGCAATTTTGGACTCTGAAACATGTAGGCAGGGCAAAAATTGACAGACTAATGAGAAACATCATAGAAAATCCAAAAAATTTAGAAAAGTTAAAATTTAGCATCAAGAGGTGCTATATGATAGCGTATGGACAAAAATACACTGTTACACACCTTCATCTTTGACCACAGCTCCTTTGTGTAACTGACCTAAACTAGTGGGGAGTTACACACTTCAGATACCTCTGCAAAAGCCACGGGGAACGCATTGTGCTCTGCCGAGGCTCACATTACGCTGTGCTGTTAGCTTACAACTCAGGCGCTGAGGTCACCGTCTGACTACACATTAAAGTCGGGTTTAGAGCCTGTAGTGCAAGATCAAAAAACCTGCAGTATAAAAGACAGCATTAACACCATGTTGCGTGCTCTTAATTTTACGGAACACTGTTTGCATACCCACACCTGATCCGGATCAAAAATATATTACTGGCTGATCTGGAAATGCATCGATCAAGTGTTAATGACTAGGGTATTACAGCCTCAACCAGACATTTGTCAAGGACTTTTATTCTTACAATTCCTATTCGAAGCAGGTTGCCAGGGGGGAAGCAAACTAAAAAAAAATAAAATAAAAAAATACTTGAATAAAATTAACAATGATTTAAAGAGATCTGAAATCCTAGAGAGATGTAGAGTACTTTGAGCAGAACTTGACTGCCTTCAGAAACACCAGGACAGGGAAGACAGGCTCTGAAAGTCTTTCACAGAAAGACTTCTGCTCTGTTCCATGTTATGTTAAATGAGAGAGAGGTGCTCCTAATCACAGAATGAAAAGAGAAGGTACAAAACTTTCTGACTTACAGAGGGCTGAAACACCTCAAATCTTGGAGGTTATGTTCCTGTATAGCAAATCATGTTTGAAATCTGGATTACAAGACAGTAATTAACAGGAGATCTAGTTTCAACTCTTTAAAAATTTACTTAGATGTTTACTTTGAAGAAGTAAAGACAATTTTGACCCAGAAGATGCAAAAGAAGATGAATTACTGCAATAAGGGAGAAGGAAAGCAGGTGGGGATGAAAATCAGCACACATGAAACAGTTCCATGCCTTGCAATAAACAACACAATGCCTGGCCTTCAGAAGAAAATGCAGAGACTGTAAGTAATTACATCACTTTCTAAGAGTTTACTGGTGCCAGGAGAGTCTGAAGAGAGAATGAAGCAACAGGAACTTTTGGACATCATTGCAACAGAAGATGAATTAACCACTAGTCCAAAAGCCAATGAAACCTTTATTCATTTTAAGCTGGACACAGGTGCAGAAGCCTGTGTGCTGCCAGAAACCATGATATTATCACTGAAAGAAAAGCCACAGCTAGTAGAAAGTAAATGGTCAGATTCAGGGTTTTACAGGAGGGATCTTTCCCCTATTAAGAAAGGAAGAAAACTAAGTATGTGGGTAAAAATAACTTGGAAACTTCACAATTTCTGAAAAAAGGTTTTCTTTTTTTTAAATTATCTTCTTGAGAAGATGTATTCTTGAGAGAAACCAAATTTTGAGGAAGAGTTTAAGGATGCTTTCCAGCAGACAATGTATTTCTCAGGCCTGGCAGAACTGACAGTTCACACCTCCAGCAAAGTTCTGCTCACTGTTAGGGACCCACACGAGACATCTTAGCCCACAGAAATCAACAGGCGAGCAAGACCGGAAGCTTTGTACCGTCCCAGACAGTTCCAAAGACATAGATCTAACCTCTCCCCGTTTGAATTGAGCACAAGGAACAGAAGCAAGGAACGACCGCAGCAAAGCACGCAGGCAGCCCCCCGCAAGGCACCATCAGTCCCCCGTAGCTCCCAGAGGTGAGCGGGGACCAGAGGAGGACCCAGTGCCCGCTCACCCACCAGCCGGCACCCGAGGGGGCAGATGTGCCTCACCACCCCATGGCCAAATGGAAATCTGATCTCTGCCGCAGGCGAGATTAAACGCGCGGCGTTTGAGGGGGCTGTGTAAGAGGCACATCTGAATAACGATTAGAAAAACTGCTAGAAGGCTCCAGCCTCAGGTGCTATGAGGCTAAGGGCAAAAAACCTTTGGATTGCCTAAAGATGATTAAGAGACGATCATTTGTTCATGAGAGGATAAACTTACAGCAGGCAACAGCTGTTCTCACAGGACATATCCACATGATATCTCAAACTATGTCTGTTTATTTTTCAGTCTAGTGAAAAGGGAGAACTCAGCCCTGGGGAGAAGACGGCTTGCAAAGCCTGTAGCCGCAAGCTAACTTCTCTTCTGCTCCAAAAGAAACAGCCTCATCCATCCCGTCCTGTTTGGAATGTCATCCCACCGCACCCTGGCACCCTGAGCAGTGTCTGAAACCAGGACAGTTGGCATAGTCCAACCGACCGCCCCAGGGCTGCTTTAGTTTAGCTTGAACATATGTCCTCTTCCTGCTGCCTATTAATAGACATGATCTCCAGTCTAGTTGCACTCATCTGATAGCTTGCAGGCTGGACAATAATTTGAAATTTTCTTCTGGATTAACATGATTTTCAGTTGTTGATTTTCAGTTTACGTTCAGCTGGGGAAGAAGAGAGGTGAGGAATCAAAACTTCAGTTACCTCTTTTATAACCAGAACCATAACCCCTGGGCACAGGCACTTGGTTCATGGCTTGCTGCTTGGCCTGAAATGGGGCGGGAGTGAAAGAGCACACTGCCAGGCTTATCCGCTGCAAAATCAGAAAAGGGCTGGCTGATTAATGGATCCCTGTGAGAAACTGAGCTGCGTTAGCTGGTACCAGAGCAGCTGGAGTTGGAGTTCCCTTTCCCCAGAGGCAATCCTGTTGGTGTCACATCTGAATTCTAGGGACTGAAATTTTGGCTCGTGAGTGAATTGAAGAGGTCTGGGTGCCTAAGCAGCACCTGAGAATGTTAAGGGGTGACAGAATCATACACCCCTATACACAGTGAACAATCGACAGCTCACCAGGGCAAAAACTCCACAAACAGGGTTTACTTTCTATATTATTTCTAATTCTTTATTCATACTTACCTCTCATTCCTTCCAGATATACCTCCCAAAAGAGGTCTATGTTTTTCCTTGCAGAAAATTAGCAAGGGCTACTGCCTTTTTTTTAAAATGTGAGTAACAGATGATGTAAGCATGTAATAATTTAGGCTGGAAGGAACCTCTGGAGGTCAGCCCCCAACGCAGGGCTAACTCCAAAGTCAGATAAAAGCTCAGATGGAGACGACGCAGCAGTCTCCATTTATAATGTGAGTGAGTGGCCAGAAGGCTTGAGTCCCGCAGGAGGTGGCGGGAAGTCAGTCGCGCCTTCCTCACATCTGCGGGGCTGCGGCAACCACCAAACAACGGCAAAAGGAGAAGGGGGGGGGACAACAATCAAACACCACTTCTTTCTCCCGGCCATATTCTGAAGGGTTTTCCTGCTCCACCAGCGTGCTGTGTGGAGCGCAGGCATTTCAGATGTGCTCTGAGAACACCTCCCAGACCCGTGCCGGAGCCCGGGGCAGGGGCTCTGAATCCCATCCCTCCAATCCTAATTAAGATCTAGCACCAGGCGCAGGCAGCACCGCTCAGCCCTGCCAACACGACATGCGTACACATATGCCAAGAATAAGAGCTACAGATACCGATGGAAAGTCTGTGTTGAAAACAAGAGTGCCCACAGAGCTTAAGCAAGCCCAAGGTCTGTTAGCAGCTGTGTGGAGATTTACAGGATTATATTTTTGTGTATTGGCACCTATATGTGACCTAAATTTCACTTGAAATGGTGCCCTTTTTTTGGTATCTATGGTGCTGCGTTGTTACTGAATGCAAGAGCAGAGCCCTGTGTTTGTGCAGATTTGTCTCTGCAGGTCATTAGAAAAACTTAAACGCTGCATTTGTCCTTCCAAAATCTGTTTTCAAAATATAGCTTACAGAATATCTTTCTGACCTTGTACCTGCTGAATCACATTTGTGAATTACTACAATTAAAGACTGCATTTTTTCTTATAATTGTCAAATTACTTGAAGAAGATGTTATCCATTTCTCTTAATTATTTTATCATTGCAAAAAATTATGTCAGTCTTTATTGGAAAACCACTAGTTAAAATCTTTTAAATTGGTTCTGCAAAGGAATTGTGTGTTGCTTTCTACACCTCTAGCACCTGATTTGTGTGCCCAGAACACATGCTTCATTAGCCCCTTTCACAAGCTAAGTGTCTGCTGTTCCAAATGTAATGCAAATCACTTTTTAATGGTCATATTGACTAGATAGGAAATGCTTTTGTTGGAGCTATGACTTGTAGTTAATTAAGCCAATTAGCATGTGATATAAGCACTTCTGGAAAGATAAAGCCCAAGAATAGCTCTCAAGAGATGGTGGAAGACTTTCATGCAGACAGAAATGTTACAGAAGGGAAGGGGAATGAAGCAAGAGGAAGTTTAAAAATAATTTTTAAATGTATTTGCTACTTTTTCTACTTTACAGCAGTCTCATCTGGACTGCTGTGAGAAAAGTGTTTCGGCGCTGGGGGCGGGGGCAGGGGAAGAATCTACGGTGTCGCCTGCGGGAGGTGATGAAACAGGACGTTTTACTCAGCAGAGAAGATTGGCAATAACATTTCTGCTGAGATCCTACTTATATCATGAAATGATCTGATTTATCAATTGCACTTTTGACATCCTTCCAAGAGAAGATTTTTGACTGCTTAACACCAGAAGAGAGAGGGACTCAGTCCTTGTAGACTGGGGCTCTCAGTCTTGCTGTGAGGGTGAGGACTGTCCTTTCAGCAAGGTAAAAACCAAAGCGACTCCTGAGCCTTTAAAATGGAAATGTATCGCATTCCTTCTAGCACTGTTTCTCAAAGACATGGGAAACACTGAGGCATTTTATAATTTAACCATGTGCTACCCTAGAAATGTGCAGTGTGCATGAAGTCTCAGGAAGTTGTTTCAGTCTTTCAGAAATTCTACTAAATTGGCTCCATCCATGGTTTGAAGCATGTAGTGACTGAGAGGTGTAAGTTACGGTACATTCATTTCTATGTGCACGATACTTGACTTTCATTTGCTGGGAATTTCTCAATGCTTTCGAGAAACCTGTCACTGCTCAATGTAAAATAGCAAATCTTTTACAGTCCTAATACATTTTGAATCTTGTTATTTTTTTTTGTCACTTGCTGCTTCTGTTATATTCTGGAATGAAAAAATCTCATTCTCTCATTAATAGTTGAAATGTTTTAGGATGCTAAACTATTTAATTGCTATTGGTAGTCTAATTTTTTTCTTTTAATTAAACTAATAGAAGTGTCAAATCAGCTGGGAGGATCTTGAACAAAGGAAATGAGATTTTATGTCTACATTGCACTCATGCTTATGCTGGAAATTTGCTAACTTCTTTTGTGAACTTCAGGCTAGAAAATTGCTGCCCATCCAGTATTCCCCCCACGTGATTTTGTTGCATCCTTCCTCTTTTTGCGTATTTTTACCTTCTCTCCCTCCCAACCTTAGTATACAAGTTACAGTTTAGCTTAATTAATCATGAGCTTGCAATTGGCTTCATGAGGCTGACACTCCCCGGCTGCTGTAGGATTTCATACAAATACAAATGGTTGGTTGTGTGACAGACGTCTTTTGCAAGAGGAAATCTTGGATGATTGTAGTTTTTCAGTCTTCATCTCAAAAAGTAATAGGCTCTGCTGTGGTGCTTTCACATATGTAAAGATGCCTTGCAAAGAGATTTTTTGGCTCATTTATCACACCATGCTCCACAGTTGCTTCCCTATTCCTTTATATAAGGATGGCAGAAAGGCCACAATCTTTTGATCTACAATCTGATAGTACTCAGTAGCAGTGGCTAAAGGAGTTGCTGTTCCTCACCCTCGATTTGGATTTAGGAAAGAGGTATTTCTCTTTCTGTGACAGTAATAAAGATTTTTTTTTTTTTTTTAATAGAAATATGTCCTAATCAAAGGGATTATAGTGAAGATGCAAGGCGGTCTTGCGTTTTCTTGAAAAGACACATGAGTTAAACCTCTGAAACTCCTATATCTGGTTATTATGCAAGTCAATTTTCTTTCCTCATCTTTTCCTCAATCCTTCATCTTACCATTCAGTTCTGCAAAGAGCTAAATACTCTTGACTTAAATTGACTTGAATGAAAATGAAGGTGACTCACTGCATTACAGAGTTGTGACCAATATTTAGTAATTCACAGTTGGTCTCTCAAACCTCACCTATACACACAGTTAAATTGGATTTAACTTTAACACAAGTTAAATTCAGCAGCTGACAAGGTTCCATCCATCAGTGTGATTTATGGATGTTCTAATGTACTTTCCTAGTACCAAGTCATCTAGTAGATAAAGTCTTTTAATTTTTAGAAAGTCTACAACATATTGAGCTGAACCTCTATTCTCTACTGAAGAATCACATGGTGCAAATGAGTTTGGAGATTCTTCTCATGGTGTAATAGTTGTTGCAAACCAGGATGCTAAGAAATATTGTCCTTATAGCTGTTCTGTTACCTATTGACTATGCTACTGCACAAGCAAAAATGTTTGAGAATACTAATGCACTGCATGAAATGACTTTAAGGAAAAAAAATCACTTTATTTTAATATCAGCTTCAATTAGAAACAGACTTATATGAGTAAGGAGAAAGACAGTCTGGAAGAAAATACTTCAACCTGCTGAGTGGGAAATTAAAATCAGCACAATGTAAACATCACCAGGAAAATATCTCACAATATACAAAACTACTAATGTTTTATATTAACACTATTGCATATCCACACTTGAATTTTTGCAGCAACCTATGCCAGCTATTGCCATAGTGCAGCAGCTGCACATCCAGATGAAATATGCTGTAGGATTTGTGTTGGGCAGGAGCGGGGAGCGGATGTGGGCCATCCCTATGGAATCCATGCTCCTGGTTTCCTCCCCCTGCCCCTCTCTGGCCCTGCATTGCCGCAAGAGGCTGGGCAAGAAGGGGCTCATGTAGGTGACAAAGATCATCAACCAGACAGAAGAGGTTCAAGGATTATGTGAGTGATGACGTACATTTACCCCTGGGAACCGGGTGCTCTGACAGCTCAGCACACCCAGCACCTGCTGTTTTGGAGAGTTTGCAGACTAAATTGGATGGCTCTTCTGCACAGCAGACCTTACATAAACAAATGTGTGCCATTAAATTGTTGGCTCTCTTTCCCTATTGACTGGCTTTAGAGACTAAAGGTTGAATTAAACAAATGTTTTATTCCACTGTGGCTTAAACCACTATGATATCTTTACTTCCAGATGTCTGTGTTTTCTAAAGCTTCCTATTTGCCATTAATCTCTCTTTTACAGGCTTTCCAGAAGAGGAGGTTTGAGTCAATCTGAAATGTGGACATAGTAGGATAACTGGAGCCATTTGACTGTTCATAGCATGTAGCCATGAGTAGTGTAGCATCTAGCAAAGAATCTGTATTTTGTATGTAGCAACACTTAAGGACCAGAAAAAGATGTAATGTTCCACTCAAGCCTACCTATCTAATCTACGCAGAGTATGAGATGGACTGTTTTCATGCTGACTGAGAAGTTTGAATGTGACAATTTTTCAGATTAAGATTTAGGAATATGACAGAGGAAATTTTTAATAGTGTTTTTCAGCACATTGGCAACAGCCCTCATCCCAGAAGAGGAATGCTTCAGATACCAGTTAAAGATTAATGCTCAATAAAGAATTCTCCTTCCAAAGACATTCGGTAGACTATTGGATGTGATGACTGCAGAATCGCATAGTAGACCACAATAACACAAGGCACGGTTTGGTTTAAAAAAAAAAAAAAATCAAACAAAACAACCACAGGGAGACTACTTTTTATCTCATAGACAGACATTTGCAGTAAAACTTCAAATCGCTCATGGAAACCTTTTGGTGCATCACAGACTATATTTCATTCTACACAGGCAAGTGATAAAAAGCATTTCACTATTCTGTAATCCTGTGCCTTCTGCCATCAGGGTTTTATAACTCCATACATTTCAGTTTCCATGAATCCCAAATTTGTGAGTTCTCTCTCACTTCTGAGTCAGGAAAGATTACCAGCTGAGTGACTGACCTTTAATTACCGACTCACTTCACGTTCGCAATTGAACTGCTAAAAGTCAATAGACAAATTAGAGCTTCTTTTGAACTGCTGGGTGACCTACATGTAAAGAATTCTATACAGAGTAAGAACCTGAGACATGCAGCTCACTCAGGACCAATTTAACTTCCGTTTATGAAACTTGAATGTTGCACGAATATGCAATTCTTTGCTTTCTATTATAGCACAGAAAAGAAAAATTGGGATCTGGTAAGCTGGGGGAAAAGAATCATCAAAGTTATTTATGCTCTTACATGCAAACAGTGCAGAGGAAGAAAATGACCAGAAGGTAAGAAAGTGTGTTGAAGCCACTGAGGAAGATGCTGTTCTGATGTTCGGGACAGGTAGCTTAAGATAACTCATCAGCAGTTGAGAAGTTCAGGTACACCTACATTTGGGGAGGATGTTATCTGGCTGACAAAGCTTTCTAAGAGGTTTATCTGGGAACCAGATACCCAGAAAGACACTGTCATGAGGTCACAGGTGGTTGGTTTTCAGTCTGTATTAGAAGAATATGAGAGAACACAGCTCTCAACGTGAAATGTCATACCACCCTTCCTAGCTATTATTAACTAATTGGTTTAGATTAGATTGCTACCTGGAGGAACTTTCCATTTAGATAAATTCTTAGTTTAACTGAAAGTACAAATTTAAAGCTGTAGGACCTGTCACAAAAGGGTAGGCGTTAATTTAAAATAATCACAATTTTGAGTTAATTTAGGAAGAACCAAAACAAGAAGTGGGAAGTTGAAATAATAGACTTCACATAGGTTACAAGTGATTGTTAAAGGAAGGATGGTTGAATAAATCAGTGTGACTTTCTCATGTGAAGCCCCACCACCTCACCTAACCCAGCTGGGCTAACTGAAATGAAGAAATGTCATATAGAAGGTGAATTTTAACTCAGAAGATGGTTTTTTATATGTACTGACAAACCCAGATGCAGTCTACTTTTTTTTTTTTTAACAACCCCAATTTGGTTTTTTTTTTTTTTTTTTTTTTTTTTTTTTTTTTAAGAGGAGTGAAGGCTGCTAAAGGGATTCACAGACTAAACTTTTATTTCTGTTTTCTGGCAAGGTAGGAGGCTTTGGCTGTGGGCTGAGAGACACTCTGCTTCCATTTCTTTTCCTGCAGAATCATATGATATACATTATAATTTTTTAAGGCCAGACTTTGGACTGTGAAATCATCTCTGGAGAAGATCACAAGGGAAAGTTTCTCTTTTTGTATACATGTATATATACCAAACAAAGGAGTGTAAATGTCTTGCTAACACTCTACTGCTGGTATACAGATGTTACAAATCATGTTTATGTTCATGAATATTCATTGCCTAAACAGTAGCAGGCATGAGAAAGTCTGAATGGGAAGCTTAACATGAACAGTCTTGCTATCTTTTTTTTTTTTTATTATTGAAAAAGTTATTTTATTTAAAAAGCAACTTCAAAATTCTTTTTAAGAAAATCCCTTTGTTGAGTTTAGCCATGATTATGCCATAGCACACACAGCAGAAGGGCTTCTGGCCTGTCTTTCCCATGAATCGTGATGCAGCCTGGAATCATCTCTGGGATGCAACTTTGTCCCAGACACCCTTTTTTAGCCCTTTAGAGGTGCTGCACAATTGAAATCTCCTTTGGGGTCTTACAAGAATCTTGAGGTGCATTGGTTGTAATCCTTAAGCATTGTTTTATACTGGATAAAGCGGGGCTGGAGTTAAAGCACAGATGAAGGACTAACCTACAACCAAGTTGTGGAAACATATGTGCACCTCAAGCTCGTAGCAAGGCTGGGAGTTTCAGGATTTAGAAATATTCTCACCTTCTTCCCCTTTTTTCTCTGACTCTCTTGATTTTCTGTTTTGTCACTTAAAAAGGGAAAAGGAACAGACAGAAGATGACAGTTGGCAAATGTCAAAGCTGAGAATTTAAAGGCAACATCAATTCTTCACAATATTTTGATTTGAACCAAATTTTATCCAATTCTTTTTATTTCTGGAGCTCTACCAAACACCGAATGACATTGCCCAGGCCTTGCATGACATAAAATGTGCCTGGAAGAGATACACATGAGAAGATGTTTTTAACCTTGAATCTATCAAAGTGTCCTAGACAAATGTCACACTCCCAGCTACTGAATCTGGCTCAACATTGGGTGGTGTCATACCTTCTGGGAAAGGATATAAATAGCTTTACTGACTGGACAAGAAAAAAGAAAAGTATCCTGGGAAAAGTCTTTTGTTCCAGGAAGAGGGTGAAAGTAGTAGCATTCTTTATATTGACTAAGGTACTCTCATCATCTAATACAGCTGTCATTTCAGGTTTAAAAAAAAAAATAAAAATCTGAAAGTTGCAACAGACCATACATGAGTGCAAGTCATGGATCTGGCAAATATCACCTTACTTTGTGTCAGACTTTGTATTAGTCCTTGGTGTCCTAATTTTGTACTGATACAGTTTTCTTTCCATGGTAATACTGTGAAATAAGAGCGAGGGTTGTGTGGAGGATCTGCATGTTGCTGTAAAGGTGTTGATAGCATTTTTCAGAGAAAATACTTTCTAGCATGCTTCAATATCTTATTGCATGCTAAATCTTGGCATTTATAATTTAGAAATTAATGATAAATGCAACTTTTTTTTATTTTTTTTTTATAAAATGAAACAACAGGTAGTATATTTCAATTAATATGCACAGTGTTCATCCTGGTAAACAGTAGATGCAGCCAAACATCTGGACTTACAATAAATAGCATTTCAGCTGAAATTATATAGCGCCATCATAAATCTGTGAGAGAGACGCACACCCTTTGATACATGCTGCTTTTTCTAGACTCAAGAGGCTTATCTGAGACTGTCCCAAAGCAGTCCAAGCTAGCATCGCAGAAGAAGTATTCCATTTATGTTTCTACAATGAAACACAAGTAATTGTTGCGGTTGCTCTGCTCTTGTTGAGCCTCCCACGACTATAGCACTGCACAAGCAGCAGAGGTCACCACGCACCAAGCTCCACCAGCCTCCAACGCTTCAGCTGGGGACTGGGCTGGGCATCAATTCCCGTAACATTGGCTCAAACTGATCTAAAACTCAAAGAGTTCTAGACAGCAAATGGTCACATATGGTGGGAGGAACATTACAAGCGCTGCAGCAATAACTGACTTCAGGAAAAAGAATACAAACATTAAAGTGATTGTAATTAATAATCATTTCAAGATGCTTGCCATGAATTTAAATCTTTTTTTGAAAACTACCCTGCTTAACTAATCATCCTATACTAGTCCCTGTAATTTGTCCAGTGCCTCTAAAAGAAATTGTAAAATGACTGATCCATGCCCTTTAAAACTCATTAATAATAAAGTGAACTCCAAATGTGTTCATTTTAGCTCTGAAGTAACGCTCAAGCTCCATGCTGAGCACAATTGCAAAGAGCATATGAACTAGCATGATGCTAAGTACAGATGTCCAGCTGGTGAAGTAGAGGGTAAAGTATGTTTACTAGCACATATGCTCACAAAGTTTAAAATGTATGACTTCTATTGTATCTTGCCTTCTGAACAGTGTACCACTTCATGCTGATACTGTGGTGTACTCGGCTGCGTTTGGATATTTCAATGGATAGTCTGCAGAAGAACTGTTCTCAGGTTAAGGACAACAGGAGCCATAGGACTTCAATATATATATATACAAATTATAGGGAAAATTCATGCCTTCATACCTTCCATTGTAAATTGTTCTTTGATGCTTTCATATCCATAACAATGGCAAAAGCATGTAGGTTTATTTATAAAATTAGGAAAAATGCATTTTGAGCTCCTCTGAAGCCAATAGAAGCTATATTGACTTAACAGAACTGCAATTTCAACCTTATTCTTTGCATGGATGATGCCTTTGTATTAAACCTTTATTATTCTCCTTTCAGAGTCATTATTTCAACATTATAACTTCTTTTGTGGTACCATGTAAATGGACTGAAACATATACTCTGCAGTTTTGAGTAACTTTGAGAAAGTTCGAACATAAAAGAATTTTCCCCCTAAAATTAGGTAAAATGAGTTTTGCAATTTTGAGGAACAGTGAGTAGAAAAGGAAGGTTAAATCACTGTAGCTGCACTTTATTTCCTTTAATCTTATGTTATATAATAATTCCTGATTTTGACAGAATGCCAGTTATTGAGATACAATGTCCACTATACTGTTTTCATTATGTTTTGCTTAAAGGGGGAACTCAATAGGTTAAATGTAATAGGCATGAAAATGTTGTTAACACTAACTTATCCAAGTGTTATGTTTCCTGAAAATACTGGACTGAAGCATTTCATACATAATCTCTTCTAATTCTTTTGATTGAAGAGGCTTCTCCATTTGTTTTTTAAACAAGCAGAAGATGAAAGAAGATCAAGCTTTAAACTGAAGTCAAGGTGTGGCTTCATCTCATAACACAGACAGTGACTGCTTCATATCTGTTTTGTGGCTGAGAGCAGAAGGATGCAAAACCTGATGGCTGGTAATTTGCTCCAGCCTCTCTGAACTCCTGTCTCCAATGTTTTTTGTTTGTCCATTGCAGTAACCCCAGGTTGCACACCGCTGAGACATTCCTTTAAATGAAGGTAAAGCCGGGATCAGCACAAAGTCTGTTAACAATCAGTTTAGACTTGTAGCAATTAGCTAGTGGGATCTCTCTCCTAAAAAAGAAAGGAGCAGGGCCGGGGGGGGGGAAACGTCTGTTTTTCCACTGAAAAACTCGGATTGGACACCTCCCGTATGCACGTGGGATCTCCACACAGAGGTTTTCTTCTTTAAGCGATAGGTTGTCCTACACATCCATTTGCTGACAGGGTTGACAGGAGGAGGCATGGTTCCTAGATGGGGATTAAAGAAAGATAGGACAGGCTAAAGGAGAAGTGAATTGGATGGGGCTTAGGGAAATGGCAAGCATCCATTCTAGCCACAATTGCTTTAGGGTTCTGGTATTATTATTTCTGCTCTGCCTCTTTGGGCTTTTATTAGGGTCAGGCAGAGCCAGAGGAAATCCCATACAGCGCAGGTACAATACAGCAACGTTGCCAATAAGCCAGAAGGCTTGCCTGAGGCCAAAGCAAGCAGAAATAGACAATGTCAGCTGCTTAAGAATTTGAAGAAATTCAAAGTGCAGCGCCCTTTTTTGGACTGAGGAAAACCTGGGCCTTCAAGGGGGAGAGCATGCATCTATCTCTGCAAAGAGGTCCTCATCAAGTCTTCTAGAACTCTCTTCAGAGAACTGTAGCATGTAAGGGGATGATGTGATCATAAAACACAATTGAAAAAAGTAATGACAATGAATCTAATGGGACAAATGCAGTGGAATGCTATGGAAATTAAATTACTCTTTCTGGTAAAATTTGTATTTTAAAATATTACAGAACTCATTTCTAAAGATATCTAAAATCAATCTAAAGAATTTAATGGAGAAATATGCCCGTTCTGCTAGAAGTATATGCTAATTCTATACTGACTGTAACAGGACTTTCCTATAAATAGAGAAAAAGGTTAATTCACATCTTAAATGATCCTTCATCCTTATGACAGTTCTTGTAGCTGCTTAAAATTTCCTATAGTTTCACTCTTTCTCCCCAAACTAGACAATATTAATGCATTCTGCATTCATTTACTATACATTCCCTCTAGCTCATATATACATTATAATATTTGCAGGCAGAACATTCTATTTAACTAGCAATCTAAAGTTTCACAGCTCGCCAAGAAAACGAAAGATTTTTGAGTAGCAGAGATTAAAAAGAAGAAGAAATCCCAGCACTGTAAATTGTAAAACTTTACACCTTACAGCTGCCAGCTGTAATCCACAAGGAGACAGTGTTCTTAGGCTCCTAGGAACATAGACCGGGCTATTTTTTAGCATGTACTCTTCTTGTTCCTTCGGAGAGGGAAGGAAAGGGAAGACAGAAGTCCCAAACCCCAAAAGAACCCCTTACATATAGAGAACATAACATCAATGAGGAATTTTTGTCCTTGAGCGTGGAAGGATTGTGGTGACTTGATAAGATCTGTTAAGATTACATTTTGCTTGTTATTACGGTTGAAATATAACAGCTGAAATGTTACACAGGCTAAGTCTGACTAAGCCTGAGAGGATTTTCACAATGTAACATTTACAAAAGATAAGGACACGGTGGTTTCTGGTTCTTTTAACTGAAATACCTTCATCTTAATATTATCACGTTATCTTTATCTTAAACCAGCTCTTTCTGTAAGATTAAATGTATTTGTTTTAAAGACATAACAAGGGCTATTTTAATAACCCAATTTCTTAATAATTTTAATAAATTAGCATCAGGCAGAAACCGCAGTGCAGTTAAGATTCCTGAATTTACAGCTAACTTGCAGAAGCGAAGCAACGCTTTCAGCGCTGGGGGATGCTGGGCAGCACGTTGCTGTGCCGAGACCTTCAGGAAGGAAAACTACGTCCTCTTCGGAGTAAATGAGAGGCCCAACAGCTGCCTCTTTTTTCCTCTAACAAAAGGAGAAATGATTGAAAACTATTTTGGGTAGGTCCAGGAGAGCCTGAGTTTAAGAAGTGTGGGAAAGGGAGGGAGAGAAGTGAGAGACACAGGACAGACTACAGCTCTGTGTACCTGTGTGTCACGTGTTTGCCTGTGTCTTTGTGATGAGAGAGAGGAAAAGGGAAGAAAGAAGCATAAGAAATACAACAGAACCAGTTGAAGGCCAAATCTGAAGATGAAATAGGCTCAAGTGCAGAGGTCTGAGGAAAAACTGGAAGAGGAGAGAGAAAAAACCTTTTAAGCAAGCCCAGGTGAAAGCATGTTCCTTGCTACTGGCTGTAGTTTGTAAAGAAATATCTGAATCCATCATGACTTTCTTTTCCTAGTGAAAATACTCCAGAAAAACCTCTATATGATCTGGCTGCTCAATGCAAACAGAATAACAGTGTGAACCTAGTCTTGTAACCCTTACAGCTCATTACATCTTGGAAAAAAAAAAAAAAAATCTGTATTCTTGACCACACTAAATATGTGCATTAGACAGGAAAGGGGCTTATTTATCTCTGCGTTCACTTGTTTAAAAAAAGTGGCTATTTATTCAACTATTTCTTGATTGTGTCAACAATTGCATCCTTGTTGTCAACTGATTTTTTATTTTGTTAGATATTTCTTCCATGTCCATTGCTAGAGAACATACTTAGGTCATCTCTCTAGCCCTATATAGACAAATAGAGTCACAAGATAATAATTTATGTTTACTATGTTTATGCTAAGTTTTCACACACTACAGTGCTCCTCTCTTTCACACTTACTCTCTTTTTGATTAGTACAAATAAAACACTTCTGCAAAATGAAATAGAAAACAAATCCCTTGTATTACGGAAGAACTCCATGAAGTCCCTGGACTTAGTCTGCTTTAATTCCGATTCACATAGGTAGGTTTAGTGCTAGACAAGTTTGTGAGTAGAATTAGAAGAGAGATACTTCCTTAAGCCACACTTTGAAAAATTATCATCTCTTCATGTGTGGTTTTCAACATGACTGGCACTTTATGATGTTTTCTTCTAGTTAGGAAAGCGAGGCAAGAGTCATATGGAAATCTGCTCTTTCTCTATGGTTCCTTTGTTGTGAAGCAGGCCACAGGAAAACAGAAGCAGTAAACACAAGAGAAATTGGTGTCTGGAAGTTAGTCTTGTGCTAAGCTGCAGTTACTTGGTTTGCCCCCGGGATAAGCACATGCCGTGTAAGATCCAAGGAAGATTTGACTAGATAGTTCTGGAGTTTCCTTTTTGGCCTGAAATCCTATGAACCCAAGTCCCTTCACGGCACTTTGGAGATAAGTCTTTAAAAAGAGCAAACCTCTTCGTAGGCATGGAAAGTGCCTTTTCCCTTTTAGCAGCGCACATGGTGTGGCTGAAAAAAGGTGACTCCACTGTCAGGAAGCCTGGCTATCCATAGGGCCAGAATTTGGTAAAAAATATTTTCCTTGTAGACAGTGAACAAACTTGCCAGCAGTGCTCTAATACTGGAATGCAATACTTTCCAGAAGTCAGATTTTTACAC
The DNA here is from genome assembly GCA_013400195.1 of Aramus guarauna. NCBI lineage: Eukaryota > Metazoa > Chordata > Aves > Gruiformes > Aramidae > Aramus > Aramus guarauna. The sequence continues at coordinate 603,863 of VXBL01005968.1, forward strand.
TATTTTCCCATCAGTATCACTCTAAGAGATGGCACACTGCATTTAGTGTGAGTCCTAAAAAGCACGAGCCAAAGTATCATTTGAATCCCATTTCAAAGCCAGTGAGGAAGTATCTCCTGGCATAGTAAAAAAAGAAATCTAAGAGAGACCCAGATTTCAAAAGACTTCAGGATAGTTATGCTTTTTACATTTTAATCTTTTCTGACACAACAGAACCACCCCCCTTGCCATCACATTTCATCATTGAGATTCTATGGCAGGAAAACTCCATAGAGAAGAGCTCTTATCCTTTAGCTGAAATCATGGATAAAGGGGCTTAAGTTAGAATCTCTTAGAATATATGTATTTTTCTACTTAGATATTGAGGAAAGCTCTGGAGAATGCATTCACTTTGAAATCATTTTGATAAGGAGCTATACATGTTTTACAGAAAGCATTTTTAACAAGTTAACTAGATTTGTGAGGGTTTGGGAAAATATGCTTTTCTTAAAGTTTGCCAGGCTTGCTGGTTCAGCTAGAGCTGCTGAACATGTTGCTTTAATAAGTGACCACTCTTACTCAGCTCAGTAAAAAAGAAAGTCATTATTTCTCTGTTTATCTTTTGTCTCTCAAATGCAAAATTATATCCAAATTTAAAAGATTAATTAATTTATAATTATTATTATTATTAGTCTTGCTTGTTGTGACTATTATTTACACTGGCTACATAGAGGATTTATACATTATTGAGGTTTATAGTGTGGAAAGCTGCTATCAGTTGAGATACCTACAGTACTCTGAGTGATGAAGAGCTAGAAGAAAAGAAGTGTGGCATACAAGCATGGTCAAAAGAAAGGACACTGATACACTCTCTGATTTATGCAGCTGATACAACTTAAGGGTTAATTTGCTCATCTAAAACCAGTTTTTGCATATTTTTCAAATACAGCCTTCTTCAAAATATTTTCAATTTGTCAGTAATTATGCTTCTGTTTCATTTGCTTGATCCCCACAAACTGATATCATACAGCCACATTTTAGAAGTGACCCTGTTACCAATTTTTCATCTTTTCAGTAAGAAGATGTAAAAATTGCTATATACACATTCTGGAGAAGTTCAGTGTAACATGCCAAAAAGACAGGTGACTGTGGAAATAATGACCTCACAGCTGGCTCTCTCCTAATAATATTTTATTAGGGTTTCCAGTATGTGAATAACTCTTATTTTAGTCAAATGAAGCATGTTGTCAGGCTAATTTGTTTTAACTTTTCATTGTTAAGGTTTCTTCATTAGATTTCTGGGGTCACGTGTTTCCTCTTCTCCTACAATTTTTGTTAGTCACAAGATAAACTTGCAGGTTACCACAATATCCTGCCTGAGTCCTGGACATGAAAATGGTCCTTGTTCATTCATTTTCTCCAATTTTGCAAACTGGGCATGGGTAGTTTAAGAGTAGTCAGTATAACTTATTTGAAAAACTTCTTTCTTTGACTTCTTTTCCTCCTGTTCTCAACACGGTAGTGATCTAGCATTGTCAGCTTTATAAGCATTTTGAGCATGGATGCCTCTTCCTCCTATTTCATCATGTATCATTTCCAAATGCCTTGGAAGAGCTCAGTAAAGCTGCACAATATCCCCGTTTTGAAGACTTATTGCATGCAGGTTCTCAAGCTGCACATGTTTTATATGGATGTTTGAGTACTTTATTACATCTTCCTCTTTTCCTTTTTCCTCCTGTTCACCTGTGGCCCAAGCTGTCTTATTTGATGCACTTTTGTTGGGCCTCATTACACTGACATTTGTATTTTTATGGATGTTTTCCTTTGATGTTGACTGTGAGGTGAGTAGGTTTCCTAATGAAATGTACATCAAAGAGTTTGTTCACTCTTTCAGGGATGTTCTTTGGAGAGAGATAAGGGGGAGACGTCTTGGAAATTAAATTTAAATTACTCGTGAAAAGGCTTAAGCTGCAGACTACTCATCTCAGTAAAATTTCTGGCCAATGCAGAAGGCCAGCTGGAAGAGGGAGCCACGATCAGCCCGTGCGAGTGGGAAGATGGAAAGGGTTAGTCAGGCCCTTCCACAGCCAAGAGCTCTAGTGGGAGATTTTCGTGCCCACTGTCATCACTTTTCCCTCTCCCCACTTCCTCCAGCTATCCCACCTTTTTCCTTGGGCTCTTTCCAGCCACTACCACCTTCTCCTCAAGCAGCAGAAGCCAGCAAGCCTTAGCCACATTTGCCCTTTCTGGTTGTCCTCGTTCTGCCTTGGCCCATGTGCACCATCACCTCCGTGGAGTGCTGCCTCCCTTCACAGCTCACCCCTTGCTTCAGGCTGCCCCTTTCTTCCGATTCCCTTTGCTCCCGTTCTGTTTGCCCCGCGCTGCCTTTTCACCAAAGATTTTATTCTCGTTGACACAAACTCCTCTTTACGTTTCCCTTGGCAAGATAAAGGATTCAGTGTGTGAATAAAAATGAATACCTGAATGCATCTACATGAGAGACAAAGAAAGGAGAAAAACACAGGTAAAAAACAAGGAAAGCTAGAACAAGGCATGATAGAAGCAAAAATATCCCCTAGATCCCCTTTCTAACTTCACTAAGCTAGTGTGCAGGAAGGCAGGAGATGATGAAATAATTCAAACTAGGAAGCAATAGAACAACCTCAATATGAGGGGGGAAATTCAGCACTTCATTGTCACAGACTGGTGCATAATACTACATGGAGGACTAAATCAGGAATTTATGTTGAGGGAACATAAATTAAAAGGCATATTATTACGGGCATATGAATATCCAAAAAAGGAATATGATACGGGCATTATTTACCTGGCAGAATAATGCCTTTAATCTTTTGCCATTAGACTCTGACCTAGTACGTAACGCATTACAGAAAAAATATTTCTCTGAGAATATTTCTAGATAAAGAGTTTCAATAGCATTTTTGCAAGGGTGTAAATATTATATCTGAAATGTAACTTTCAAAGGAAAGTGAAAAAATGTGCAGGAGATTTAGATCCACTGTTTGTACTTTACAGATAATTGTATTGATTACTTGATTGCAAGGGACTTGCCTGGTAATTTTGTTATGTTAAACCGTAAGTGCTTCATAAATCTGGGCAGACAATCATGGTAATGTCACTCTCCCGAAACCATAAACTGGGAGACTTGCTAAAAATTTGTAAAAGTCGCTTTTTTGAGGATCTGCATCAAGTATTAAAAATCAGTTGTGTCATACATTGCAGCAAATAACTTCAGTGAGAAATTGTGATGTAGAGGTGAATACGGGTATTGCCACATATGGAAATTAAAGCTCTTCAAATCTTGGGCCGTGTTGACAATTGTGTGCTGTTCCATTTGCAGAAAGTTGCCCCAGTAGTGCTAGCTGCTGGTCTTGATTCAGTTATGCAACGGCTCCTGTCGGTATTGCTCTCCTCTGCATCATATCTGAGCGGGAGGCTCTTCATCAGCCTCCTGACTTTCATGCGGACATTGATAGCCTTCAGGAGACAGAGCTGTCGCTGAGGAAAGGGACCAAGCTGACACAGGCTGAGCTATGGTTTTGAAACAAAGCAGTTTTGTTGCTTCAGGGTACTGATATGTGATAAAAGCACCTTAGCAATCACACATTTGTAGTGACAGTAGCATCAGAATAACGCAAGAAATAACACTTCATGGAAATCTCAGGTCATATGCTGATCTAGCCTAACACCTGGAAAGGAATAGCCAGCCTCCTGTGAAATGCTGATGGCACACAGAGATGCATGTAAAATGCTTGAATCAAAATACAAGCTCCAGATGATGGCTGAAATAGGTCCCCAGAGGATTCCCTTTCCAGGAACCAACTCTGAAAGTGACAGCCTGTAAAAGGGAGGAAAGAAACACAGATCAATTTTACAGTGCTGGTTGTGAGCTGAGCGTCACCAATGGATGAGACCACTGCAGACCTACTGTAGCTTTAGAAGAATCCAACATTAAACAAGGCTAGCAATGGCATAAGTTAATTTTATAAAACACATCTTGCTATTAAAGGCCTCAACACAAAGGTGAAGTAATTCCAGCTGTCCTGCTGGACCACATGAAAGTGATATGTGATAGCTAACTAAGATATTCATACCAGGTGCAAGTGACAGATGCAACCGGCATGATGACAGATCAAGAGCTCTTGTAAATCTCATGAGGAGGGTCCATTTATTAAGGGCTTCAGCACCTCCAGCTGTTTCACGTCAGCAGATCTGACTGAGTTGCTGTGTTAATAGACCTTATAAAGTTTCTGTGATTATCTTACTCCATCTTTATTCTAAACTTTTGGGTTTCAGGCTGATGAGCTACAGGGAAGATAGTCAAAAAGTTCCTTGACATAGAGCTGATTTCCACTCCCATTTTGATTTCTATTTGGCTGTTTTCAGACATTTCCTGAGACAAGCCTTTTCCAGCTGAGGAGCAGAAAACAGCACTGGTATTCTGAACAACGTCAGAAAAGGAAAGTATATGTGGAACTGGATTTATGACCGTGTGTCCCTTTCCACATGGAATAGTGATCCTGGAGAGCAAGGAGTTGAACTTAGATAAGCTGCATGAATCATCCTCTTCTGAACATGTGGAGAGTAACCTGAGGCATCAATTCACATCTTCCCCAGTGAAGTTATACTACAGTCTGGGCAGCCATGGGCTGCATTAGTCGCTAAGTGTGACTCTGCAGTCACTTTCTCATAGTCTCTAGAGAATGAGTCTCCTCTGACCTGGGCCTGACCTAGATATCCACCCCTGTGTCATCACAGTCATCTTAAGAAGTGGCAAATTAATGATAATCCTAGAAAAATTCAGCAAAGCAACTGAGCTAGTATAAAGTGCACAGCTGGGCTGAAAAATTAGTTTCTCAAATGATATTCATGTTATTGTTATACCCATTATCTGATTATTACACATGACACTATTTATATATAATGAAACAAATGTGCTTTGTTCTCGGCATTCAAGTCTGTTCCGTGCTCTCAGTTAAAAGCCTTAGTTATGGGAGTAACCATGAAGCAACAAGGGCTGACACCGCTCTGGACAATGCAGGCTGATCTGGCATGGATGGCACGACCGCACTGCAGCACCAGCCATGTCTGGGTTACACCAGCTGCAGACCACCAGATTTCCCTCGGCACAGACCTGGCATGGTATCACTCCAGGACTACAGAAAACAGCTTTAAGGGCCCAGTGAGAATGCCATGGCAAAGAAGCAGGAAATGGTGCTTTGGATAGCCCCGCTGGTCTCCCTGAAAATCAGTCCTTCAGCCTGACTGAAGTAGCTCTGACTGTTGAAAAATAAAGGGTAGAAAACTAGGTTGCATCTCTAAAGAATGTAAATTAGTATTCTTATTTATTTGGAGTTTTTTAGCAAAGAAGAGTAAAAGTGAGCATGTTGTTTTATATACATAAGGCTGTAATGTGAAGAAATAATAAAGGAAAGCAACTGAGATGGAAAACTGAGCCCTTATGCTAATTTTCTTCTAACCTACTCCAAGTCTGGTGGTTCTTGACTAAGGATTTGTTTGGAAGCTGCTGATGCTTCGCTCTCATTGCTACTCCAGTATCTGAGCTATTTAATTTAAAGTTAGCTTGCCTACCTCAACATTGTGTTGCAGTCTCATCTGCGATGCCAATGTAGATGTATGCATTTCAGGTCTCCAACATTCATGATCAGTTATGGTTTGTCAAGAAACTGTTATAAGAGAATCCACAGTGAAAGAACTGTCTTAAAAATTTCTTCGTTCATTTCTGTTTTTCCTTGCACAAAGGGCAGTCTTATATTTTCAGTCTGCATAGCCTCTGGCAATTCACGCAGTACAGAATAATACTATTCTATTGAGAAAAGAATTACAGTGAGAGGTATTGGAGAGCTCTGTAACCTCAGAGAGTATCAGAAAGTCAGTGCTTCACACAGGCATTGCAAAAACTCCCCATTATCCAGGTACTGCAAAGCCAGAGTTACACCTCTACGAGGAAACCTTCCTATTATTCACTGAGTACCTGTCCAGGCTATTTAGGAAGGACACAGGCCCAGAGTCATATCTCTACTGAAGCCTCAGAACTCAAGAATGGATTTAAGCGTATCAAGACCCATTACCTGCATGTTTTCTAGCCGTATCAGTAGCTGTAGCCCTGCTTCTGCTCCAGCTCAAAGTCTTTTTGCTCTTGCAAGACTTCTGTCCTCCTTCCTTTTTCGGTGACTTGAACATCTTTGGATGGGGGGAAGGGGAGGGCAGGTGTCCAGCTGCACTGATGTTAAGCACCGGCTTTGCACATCTACTGACTTTGGCCAGTTAGGGGCATGATCATCAAGAAACCAACTGTGTACTGAAAGCCTAACAGGGATTTGCGGACCGAGCCTTCAGGCTTACTGCTAAGTGGTGTTGGTGCTGCCATCAAAATTGGCTCAAAACCAGCTTGGACAAAAAAGCCACTATGTGACTGCCTGTGACCATTGTAGACCTTGTGCAGATTACTGGGGAGTCATTTCAGCCAGTTTCACTCCAGGAGCGTAGATAACTTTGTTCAGCTCTCTTCCAGATAACTTGCAGCTCTTTGCTGTTTCTGTACCTGGCAGGTACGCCTTAGCCTTGATACATCTCTCTCTTTAGACTTTGTTTTTTTATTTCTTATAACTAGACTCTAGGGCACACCATGAGATTGCAGAGGATTATCCTATTTCTTTTTCATTTGTCTTTTCTTCCTTGTCCCCAGTTCCCAAAGCCCTCTGATTAGCATTTTGAATGTATTCCTTTATATACCTGAGTTTGTACATTACTGGCTTTAGGCTGCGTTTCTCACTTGCAGCCTTCTGAAGTCATACCAATAGCCCCTTATGCATTATATCATGAAACATAATAAATTAATAACATTCTTATTTGAATGACAACTATCTTGGTTAGCAACATATAAAAGCTTAATCTGGCAATAAAATATCTCTGATTAATCCTTTGTCCCTACCCCTGATATCTGCCATTAGTTTCACAGGGATTTCTACAGTGAGGTCTTCATTGAAGACCTCTTTGAGCAAGGGTAAAGACTGAGATGTCTTAGAGTGACTAGGTCTTAACCTAATTTTTGCAGAATCACAGACTCTCCTCCCATCTTTCTGTGAGATCCTGAGGCGGATTCACCTTCTGAGCAATCTTTTCTATTTATTGGATGCAAAATATCTGCTTAGTAATCACCTGCAGATGAACCTGAACTGTCCCTGACCCATTAGATCATTGTACTTCTCCAACTGCAGCAAACAGGGATTTTCTTCTGCTATCATCAACTACAGCCATTCTCTGTCAGGGCTACGAGGTTCATCCCCTTTCCCAGCTCTGCGAGAATCTCACTAGAAGAACCAGTGACACTCTTCTCTTACCAGTCAGGATTGTCAGTATAGCGATACCTGATAAGGTTTTTAATTTGTTGTAGAATTTTTTTTTAAAGTATGTTTTTAAAACAATTTCTAACCAAACTGCCATAGGGCTTCTTGGCTCCAAGGCTCTAGCTGGTCTTTCACTGACCTTGCTAGGGCCGAGCTTGAGTGGCTGCAGTGGCAAGGCAGAAGTGATGTGTTGAGGCAGCTGCTCGCACACTTCTGGTCCGTAACGCAACCCTCAGCACCGATAGCACTCCTGTGCTTTGCTCTCAGCTCTAACAGGACCTGGACCTGTAGATGTCCATCCCGAGGCTCCAGGACAGACCCTCATACCTGTCCATCTGCTTAATTCCCTCACAGGCCTATCCTAACTGGCTTCTTTCATGTCTCTTAGTTCACAGGAAGGTTCCTCCCATGGGAGGGTGGTGCACGGAGGCTAGCATCTTTTGAGAGAAGTTAACAGCCCAGTTCATGACAAAGTCCTGACAAGGAGCTGCCTAAAACACACAAGGAGAGTCCTTACTGAGTATAAAATTGCCCTGAAATGTCAGTTCCTGTCATTGCTCCATGTCAAAGCTGGAAAGGTCCTTTTTCTCCACCCTCCATTACAGGGCCCAAGAGCCCAACACCCTGATTGAACAGACTGTCTCTCACTCTCCAGATGTTCGCCCACTCTTGGGCAGGGACATAGGAAAATGTTTCATGTAGCAGGAACTTTAGCAGTCCCTGCACATTCCTGAAAGCTTGTAATGAGGCCGAGACTCATTAAAACACACCCAGCTCTCACACCGTGGGAGCTGAAGTGAGGGCATAAAATGCCAGAGCAGCTTTACTGTGAATGTGAAGGGTACACCAACCCTGGTCTGGAAAACCAAGTCCCATAATTATTCTGGCACTACAATAATTAAGAAGTCAGGTGAAGCCCCACTTGGCTGCACACTCTGGAGAGAGAGAATAACGATGGAGGCCGTAAGGAAGCAGTAGTACACCAGTGAGACAGCCTGGCTCAATATTTCTTTCTTCTCCCCCTTCCATCAATTCCTACCACCATCTTCATTAGACGAGCTACTAAAGTCTACAGATCATTTACTGTGATCCAAGTCCATGACCCCTCTGATCAGAACTGATCACTCTCCTTTTCTTGTCTAGTCAACATGTGCAGAGATCAGCACAGAAATCAGATGTTTCTTTCGGATGCCGCTTCCTGGATGAATGTGTTCAGAATAGGGATGTCAACTCACAGGTCTTGTCCAGAGGATGGACTTTCAAGGGAAGTTGATAAACAGATTATATTCTATAAACATTAGGAGGTCCAAAGAGTCTACGGATGTAGACTTGTGTTATTTTTTTTCTGCTCAGAATCTGCTCCACATGGGATCCTCTCTTAGGCCTGCTCTGGACCTGTCTCCGTGCCTCAAACAGAGGACCATCAAGGACAGTGGATACCAGGTTCTGCAGTGAGGGAGAGCTCTGAGAACTTTCAGCGTGACACACAGGCCCTCTCTGTGATAGAGGTACTAGGTTGGTCTGCTATGTATTTCACTGAGGACAATCAGGTGTTCTGTCAACAGGTTGATGATCAACGAAAGCTGTGAAAATCTTTGCACCTTTACAACCACTGTCCTTCCTAGAGTGCCTGCAATACCTCCTCCACGTGCCGATGTGGTACTCCTCGGCTGTCTTCTCATCTCCCTAGATTCTCACCATCCTGCACCTACAGACGGTAAGTGAGCTGCCATACATATTGCACTGCTGCAAGCATGTCCCACCCGAGGGGGGCCACACCACAGTGATGGGGTAAGTGTGGAAATATTCATCGCTTGAAAATCTCAAGCTGAAGCCCTAGATTTTGAAGGTTAACTTTTAGAGGGTGTGCAGCCCTCATTCCTGAATCTTCGTTCCTGTCCGGGAGGACGCAGTGGACTAAAGTCACTTACTAAGTCTTGTTTTGTTTCCAAACAAATCCTAGTGCTTTAAGCACACTTTTTGTTTGTCATATTTATTTAAAGAGTAAGATGAAAGGGCCTGTCTTTATGTTCCCTGTATATCTTTCAGCATTTTGCCTAGCCCAAGCAGGAATGCTAGTATTTATATTCTCTATATTTCACAGAGTATTCTGTGGCCAGAGGGTCTATGTATTATTGTTATTTTTGGTCCAGCTTTCAGGTCCTGCATATTGCCAACAGCTTTTTTTGTAAGGAGACAGTAAAAAAACTTTGCATTTGACAACATGTCTGTGTCTCTTGACTCAGTGCACTTTTGGAAAGTCCTCTCCTCTGGTATTCACACTATATCATCCTCCACCACAAGACAATTTAAAATAAGATATTCCCAGTCCTGCCAGCTTTCTCTAAACAAAGCCCGTGAGCTGAGAATGAGCTCAGTACACGCATGACGTGTATTGGCATAGACATGCCAATGGGAGGGGAGCGGTTAGGGTAATTTGGGATATCCTAGGACACTTTGGGGAGAACTGTGGATCTCTCTCTGTCTTCCAGCTGGCCTTCCTTCAGGGATCTTTCTTCCTTCTCCATTCATTTCACTCTCAGACCATCAGCCTTCACAGACCCCGAATAAAACACTGAATAGCAAACGCCTGGGCAGCAAGCTTTCCTATTCCTGCCGCTGCCACAGAGAAATGGGGCGAGGGGGCAAAACCAGAAATTGATTCTCCATGAGGTGGGGGCTGGAGCTGCATCTGCCCCAGGAACAGCCAGCGCATGGCCTCTAGCAAAGGTGCAATAGGGGTTCTGATGCAGCAGGGAGCTGCCTTTTTTGTTTGTACCCAGAGCTGGCCCTGATCCTGATAAGGACAAATGTGATATTCTCATATCTTTAGAATGGATAAATTCTGTATTTGTTGAAGCTATGAGTCAGTTAATAAAAATAAAATCTATGTGTGAATAAAATCTACGTGAGAATACACACCTTGGAAAAAATGACTAATCAGACACTGTTTTAAAAGGCACCTAGATGAATAACAGAGGGACTTGAAATTCTTATGTGGAAGTGTCCCTATAATGTAACTTAAATACCATTTAAATATCACTAACTCTTTGAATATCATACGACATTTTAGAAGCATTCAGGTGCCTAATTCCCTTTAATATCGCAGACTTCGATGCACACAAATATCTTTGCAATTGGTACATAAGGTCTCAAATGTATATTAGCTCTGAAAATACTGCTTAGGCTTGTGGTTTTGTTGTTGTGAACTTTTATTCACAGGCTGCCTGTCCTTGCAAAACAATTTTACACCAGTTGTTAGCTTTTTTTATGTTTAAGCATTTTGAATAGTTTTGTTTGTCCTCAGTGTAACTAATCTCACAGATGGATTATTATTAGGTTTATAGAATTTGTTTACATTTATAAATCTTTTCTCTCATAGCTGAAACATTTTTTGAGGGGACAAGAAAGGTTCTGCTGAAAAACTCCCTTTCTTTATATAAAATGTATTTCTGTTTTGTTAGCAGGAAGCCATGTGCCCTGGCTAGGCTGGCATGAACGAGGATGTGTGGCTGCATGTACGGTATGCAATGCACTTTTTTTGGTAATTTTCTTAATCTCTCCCAGTCTCTACTCCTTTTATATCCACAAACTTTAATAAGCTGAAAGAGAAATCTTGTGAAGGGTGGAACTTTCAAACCAAAAATGCAGTACTTGAAATGAAACAGAATGATCTCATCCATCCCTAATTTTTAGTGCCTTTTCTATGCCTAGTAGACAGCTTAACTTTTATAAAACTTGAGTCCTTGTCAGCCTTGAAAATACTACTTATTGACTTTAAGTCGCTTGTATTTACTTTAAGCAATTGCCTCTTGTGTATGTCCATACACAATAACTTTCCAAACAAGATGTCAAGTATTTTTTATGTTTATCAAGAGATCTAATTTCAATGTCAAGCTATTCTCCAACTGTGCACAAGTGAAGGAAAAGTTTTTCAATGTACTATGTACAGTTTTGCACTCCTATACATCTGACATTAGAATAATGCATACTGGGTTTGATCCAACAGAGAGCGGCTTTTGTGACTGTTGATCCTGGACATTTCAAGGGCCCCCCAGGCTCTAGTCAAAAAGTCTACTTTTTACTCTGATGGGAGAAAAGTGCTTCCTTCCATGGCAGCAGACTGCCAAATTATGCATCCCATGCTGGCTCTTTCCTGACTGGCACTGCATAATAACTGTGGTAAAGATTTTAGTCTTTACCTCTAAAGCCAATTTGGCATGAAAGATTGATAGGCAGATGACTCAAAACCAAATGTAGTATTTCATAAGAGAACACATGCAGGAAGAGCTGCCGAGCATTTTCCCCTTTTGCACAGTAAATGAACTAACTAGCCAAATGCATTGTAAGGTATCTGTTAAAGGGCTTTTGTTTTCCCATAAATAACCCCTGCAAGTTTTGAAAATGAAATCAGCCGTCACAAGCAGGCTTTTGGAAGTGTCACCAGAGCTGAATGCAGTCAGCATGCTCAAGAAATCATTTGTCATGATTCAATCAATGGGCCAGAGCAAAAAATCTAAAGACAGACAGCAGTAGAATAAACCAGCTTCAGGTTCCATGCGTACAATCAATTCAGAACATGATTAGTCCAGCAACAATTACATACTTACAGTGCCCTGCATATTAAAGAAAAAATTAATTACTGAAGTGGGGAGAATATTATATTTATCAAAATAAGCAGAGCATAGCTGCAGCCAGAGATGTAGGCAGCAACAGGAAATTGCTGGACTGCTTCTGTAGATACCTTCCAGTGCTGGGGATCCAAAGCTGGAATAGGTCCCTGATTCACTGAAGTACTTAAGCATGTGTTTCATTCCCAGTGAGTTCAAAGAGACTTAATCTTGTTCTTAAAGTAAGCATCTGCTTAAATGTTTAGCTGAATGAGGGCCTACCACCTTGATCCCATTTTTATTGGAAACATCCAGTGACTTCCATGACTGCAGAATTAGACTCTTAAACAGGACTGGCAGAATCGTGGCTCTGGGCCTTAGTCATTCACCTATCTTGCTGTAAGCATCCTTCCTGAGTAGGGGCTGTCCTGTCCACCAGCAATACATATTTATCCAGCCTTGGGATAGTTAGTGGAACAAGGAATATCCTTACTAGAAATCTTCTCGGCTGATTAGGATGACAGAGCCTGACTCAGCAGAGTATTTGAGCACGACTCCACAACCTGGATAATAAAATGAGGTTGGTGTTGGTCTGGGAATGCTCTGAATAAATAGCATGGTTCCCAGTTACTCCCAGTCCGTTTTCCCACACGCAAGATACAGCTACCAGAACACGATTAGGTGGAACAAGGTCATAAGGCTCATGGGGTTTTGCAAAGATTCAGACCAAAGGCCATGCTGCGGGGCTGAGCGAGGTGGAAGCAGTTGTGAAAGTGTCACGCACGGCACGCAAGATTTGACGGGTCTGTGAGCAGCCCCATTAAAGTCAACGAGAACGAAACACACGCTTTGCTCTGCGGAGATGGGATTACTCATGCGCCTAAAATTAAACATGTGGTTAAGTGCTTTGCTGAATCAGGGCCAGAGAGATGGAAAATGAGTACTGCCAGTACTGATTCTCCCCAATCTTCTTTTCCACACAGCTGCCTGCTGACGCCTGCTGACTTTTTTGTAAATAAGTACTGTAGCTATAGTACTTTATTAATTACTAAAAGAAACTGGGCCATAACCAAAGTCCTGGCCTCACTGAGGTCCTACTTAGACAAAGCTTCCATTAACACCAACTTAAGGTTTGACTCCGTGATCATAAAAATGGGATTCTGTAGCATAAGAACAGAATATTTCATAATATAATGGATGGAGATGAGGTTTCCTATGGCAGAACCAAATTGGTGGGAAAGTATAACCGGCAGACAAGTCCAAAGGAAAGGTAAATTTTCTACTGGGAAATATACAGTAGAGAGCTTCTTCCACACTTTTCTTTTGTGTGCAGTTAATCAGTTAACTTGTCAAATCTTTTAGCAGGAATTGGCTTTCGTTTTACCATAAATAATTCTTACGATATCTGAAAAAATGAAATACGTTTGTGTGCAACAGATTTATTATTAACACATTTGCTCATTTAACAGGTCTGGTAATAATTATTAATTTGATTCATCATACAAAAGATTTGTGGTCACATCAAATTGTTTCTTTGATTTTAAAACCAAAAATGCAAGCTAGAGTGTGGAATCTCTGTTTGAATCAGGGAAAATGTCATATGTGTGTGTTCGACATACAATGCTGTTCATATGACAAGCATCTGGAATTTATGTTACATAAATTTGGTAAAGCACCATATTCTTACATTTCCTCACCACTTTCAGAATGATATTACAAGAGTTACATTAAACCTTTTATAGAATAGGTTATACTTCCTCTGTCCATGTAAACAACCTATGAGAAAACAATTGAGATAAAGTATATCATATAAGAATACATGATACTGCAGATATTATAGCTTAATAAACTGTGTATTTTATTTTTGTGTAAATTATAAAGCTATAGATTTTCCGATAAACACCAATGATAGAGCTTTGCTGTGCATTTTTTTTACCTTTGGAAATGTGGGCATTTGATCTTTCTAATTGAAATAAGCAGTGCAAAATAGACAAGATCAAGACTTTTAGAAAGCATTGTCTTCCCCTCTCACAGTGCAACTAAGTTTAAAAGATTTTAATACTGCATAGCACGTGGTTTGTTCTGTTAAGTTAAATAAGTATCAGAGTTAAGACTTAGGGATTCTGAGAATTTTTGCACAAGTCATTTAACTTATCTGTTTCTCCACTTGCCAGTCTGTAAAATAGTGTATTACTAACTGCCTTTGAACCAATGCAATAAAATGGAGTTCAATTTATTAAAAGCTTGAAAATATTAGATGAAAAGTGATATGTCAGTATAAATTATTGCATCTAATATATATTAAATATAAGATATAGTAGGCAATATGTTTCAATAATAATAATAATAATAATAATACGCAACACTCCTTAGAAAACATGGTGTCTTTCATTACTGCCAGTAGATCTGGGTGTACAAGAGGACATACTCCAGCTACTTGTTTTTTAACAAAGTGAGTTGCCAGGCTGGACACTTATCAGTCAGGTTTTGCTAAACAGGGACTAACCCCAGGAAATACAGAACTGGACACATACTTCTGCCATGCTCCAGTGGTCCATAGAACCTCTACAACCATACTTCAATGCTGAACTCCTTTCTTGGTCCTTGCCTTGATAATCATCATGGAAGAGCAAGCCTAGACTGTTGGTCTGGGTTGGCTTTTGTCAGTCCTCAAGTATTAAATGGACAGATATTAGGTCTGTGGTGTTTTAGGTGTAAGGGAGATGTGCACATGCCATACACATCAGAAAAAAATTAATGGCCCTTCCCAAAAAAAGGAGAACCCAACTCTCACAATGTCCACATCATGCAGGAGTCACTTTTAATTAGCCATTGTGCCCATATGTACACTTACCCAGTTGAAATCTGAACGTGGAAAGAGACAAATCTGTGCTAAACTTCTTGCCTCTAACTGATAGCTGAACAACTTGGTGGCTAATACTCCAAAGGGCTGCTGTCTATCATCAGACCTCCCTGTGGAACAGCAGACCTGGGAGCTGGTGTTTGTTTTTTTGGCTGTCAAAAATTCACCTTAAGCTGAGTTCAAGTAAAATGCATTTTAAAAAATACACTTTTTTTTTGTTTTGTTTTGTTTTGTTTTCTGCATTACTGTTTATGAGGGAATGAAGATTCAGGGAATTCAGTCCAGGAGAGATGGCAGAAGCTTTTTTGTGAATGTTTGTGACTAAATTAATATTAAAGTGACTATAACTTTTACATGACCAGCTCACTCTGGAAGATAGTGGTATTTGGATCAATCAGCTAAAAGCCCTGGGAGGAGATAAAAAAGGAACAATGCTGCACTGTGCTGAGCAGCAAGGGATATGCAGGCACATCCCAGTGGAAGAACTGACCTGTGACAGTTTACATCTGGCACTGGACTATGTAATTTCTCTCTGCCTGCATCACCATCATCTTCTCCTCCACTCCCCCTAACCATTTTACAGTGCTGGTGTGATGATCTGCGAACAGTTTGTGCAGTCCTGTGCGAGGACGTCCCAAACTGGGTAGGACAGGACCAGTGTGCAGTGGGAGGTGAGGTGTCACAGTGGATGAAAATCTACTGTACAGGGGCCAGGAGCGAGAAGCCCACGTTTTACCCATCCCACCAGGGAAGACTAGAAGGTGGAGTACCTCTGTCTATCAGTTCTTAGAGGGGTTGGCACAAGATAAGGTCCCTCCATCTAATGTAGCTGAAGAAGCCATTTAGCCTGAGAGTCAGACAGGACATGTCAATTAAGAATGAGTTTCACCGGACTGTCTGAGACTATGGGTATTCTCTGAACTATGCTGGAAAGCAACCACAAGTCATACGGCTCTGCTTGGGAAACCTGCCCGTGGAACAGTGAGATTAACTTTGGCCTGAAAAATGAAGTTCTGACAGTTTGGATTGCTATCTCAGAGACAGTCTAGCCCATGCCTGTGACACCCTCAGCCTACCCAGTAGTAGGTGCTGAGCAGAGGGGTCGCAAAGCTGGATTCAAGTAATAGAAATAAAGATAGTTTCATGGATGGCCATTTTAGCTTCCTGATGAAGGGAAAGCAATACAAGAGCAGGAAGCATGAGGTAAGAACCACAAACAAAGCCTGGGGGGGATGATTTGTTATGATTTAGGATCATATGAGAAGACTTGAAAGAGTGTCAGCAAATTCTGGGTGTGGTAAAAGTGCATCCTAGCAGAAGGTCTTAAAACAGGCAACAAAACAATAGCAAGAGTTCATGTGGTCTATACCAATGGCCAAATATAGGAAACCGCAACGTTTGCTTGCTCAAGCAGAAGCTGGCAGAGAAGAAGTGCCTGAGAGTGGAAACTTGCTGTGACGGCCAAGCAATGTCCAGGAGGGACCCAGACGCTTCCTCACATAGCACCAGGAATTGTGTGGGCGACCCTGGCTCTGTGTGCTCAAGGATGGATCAGGAAAGATGCCAGCAGTGAAAGAAGCATTCCTGGGGGAGCGTGTGCGAGGGGAGAAAAGCAGAGTGGCAGGAGGGAAAGTCAGAGCTAGACACAAATATCCATTCTTCAGCCCCCATCACACAAAATGGTCTGTAAGATCAATCGGGGACTGAAAACAGTTTGTCCTGCAAATGACCTTATGAAGGAGAGCAGCTGGCTAAGGGCTCTCTGTCAGTTAAGGAAAACAGGAGTCCTTGGGATTATGACAGTAAGCAATTGAAGTCTGTAGATGCTCATCCCTGCAGCACCTTCACCCAGTGATGAAAGAGGAAAATCAGAGGGTGGCACTGGCTATGAGCCACAGGGGTCCAACTGCACGTGACTTCTGTTCAGCCTGACGATCCAATGCCTGAGGAAAAAGCAACCCTTCCTGAGATGTCCACAGACTGGAGTGCTCTAACAGCTGCACAGGGCTGAATGGAAGGAATCACTAGGTAGACCAGCACAAGACAAACTTATAGCGCATATGAGTGATGCATGCTTTTTTTGGTAAAAACTGACATACTGCAAAATTGAGGAAAACATGAACTATGTAATCTTGTTGTACAAGCCTTGGGTAATCCTGCTGTTCCCAGTATATGCAGTTAATCTAATGGTATAACTTCCAGTCATCTTCTCTGCGTGGGCTGAGCTGCTGGAAGGCTGCAGTGTGAGATCTGTCAGAACATCCCCACAGAAAAGCATTGCCTTTTTTGATTGCCGCTAGCAACTTAGTCTTGCCTGAAACCATGCGCAGCAGAAGCATTTGGTATTTTGCCAAACCAAAAAAGGAACGGGTGTTATACCCAAACCGCTTGGAAGAATTTACCTCCCTTTGTATTTCATGCATACCTCTACAATGGACCCAGAGTGCCATGGAGGCGAAAGCAAAATCTGTATGCGAGTCAGAGAGCGGATTGACACTGAAAAGTGGTGGAAGCTGGCTGGATTTGGCTGAAAAAAACAGCGTGGAAATGGAGACAGGCACTAGTACCCCATCCTGTGCCAGCCAGCAGTGCTAAGGAAGGAGTGACCACCGAGGGGCAGCATTTTCCTACTAGTTCTGTCAGGTTGTTTCTAAGGGCCCTACCACCCCTCCATCACCATTCAGGCATCTATCCCAGGGTAAAGCGGCACTTGTGCAAATGGCCCCGGGAGCCTGCAGATGCCAGTCAACATGGGAGCGCCCAGCACTGGCCTCTTCTCTAGGGGCTGGGCGCTGGAGAGAGAGGTCACCGAGTCTGGAGAAGGTACGTGAAGTGCCCCGACTCACACTGTGAAGTTGGAGCGATGGAGAGTGCCATTGATCAATATTTTACACTTAAATGTGATGAAGTGTAAAAGTGTGATTAATGGGGCAATTAAATTCCCTTGCTTCCAGCAGAGACCTGTACCTGCATTTTCAGAGTTTTTTTCAGTACCATAATGTTTAGCTAGTTTAAAGGTACTCCTTAATTTCATTTTGAGCTTTTATCCCAATTTTATGGAGGTACGGTGAAAAATTATGTCACATTGTCAGCAAAAACTATTAGATTATGATCCGTTAATCACCCATATTGAGCATTAAGGCCCTGATTCAGCAATGCATTTAAGTGTGTGCTGAATTTTAATTACGTGCAAAGACCTTTGTTATTCAGAAAAGTGTTTAGGCGTGTGCTTATATGTTTTGCTGCACTGAAGCTTGAGAGCAATAAGAAGGCATCTGGCACTTACCTAAGAGCAATCAAGGGTGAGTCATAGTAGTGAAACTGAAGCTGTGACCACAGAGAGTTATTACATAGAGCAGTCTCCCAACCCTGTACTTTAATAAACAGGGAAGGGAAAGATCTGCTTATCCCAGTCTTCAGACTCCTGAGGTGTCTTTTTTGCAGGTTGAAACCACGTTATTTTACCATGGCCCTTTCATTTCTTGTCAATCGAGGATGATGAATATGGGAATGTTTTTTTTTTCCACCGTGCTTTCCACCGGACAAATAATTCGCAGCACGCGAAGGTGACTGTTGAACAAACTCCTGCTGTAAAACCAATTGAAAGGCTCCCATTGATTCTGAGGAAAGCTGCTTCAGGCCCTGGGTGCGTCACTGCACGGGCAGCTCCGGTCTCAGCACTTCTCGTCTTCCCTCTGTAATGTGCAGCAGCAGATCAAGGTCTCCCAGCCAGTGACTAACAAATGCTTAGATGGGAGAATCACTTCCTGACCCTAAAGTCTGCTGACAGCAGGCTGCTGCCTCTTCCTAGCTGTTTCTTTCTTTCTAGCTGTCGCAGCCATCAGCACCCGGCACGGCAGAACTGTCTCGTACAGGACTTTGCCCTGGCAAGCCCTGTACCTGGACGCCAGGCACCGCTGCTCCGCTTGCTTGAGCCAGTTCTTCCAAGGGAAGAATTTAACCCCCTGTCAACCCAGAGTAATAAATGAGATAACTCCTCAGCTGATTATCAGCTGCTTTACCTGCAATGCCCAGGACTGTTTAACTCTTACTGTGACTGATTAAAAAACATAATGGAAAATTGATTTTTTTCTGCTTTATAGGGGGAAAATCAATGCAGATTAAGAACAGGATAAACAGCGAAAGGGAAGAAATACGACTGCAAATTCCACTGGACCCAAGGCCAAAACCAAGAGTATATATTCTAAACTGCAGGAACACACACTTTCTAAAGCCTCCTAAGTCTTTCCACTGGTAAAATAATCTCAAACAAACTTGAAAGCAGATTGAAAATAGATGGGGTGTCTCTAAGTGAAAAGAGACAGTTATCCTCTGCACCTGCTAACAAACACCGTCCCTTTTTGTTATGAAATGTCTCTAACTTAAAATACTGCCTGAAAGTAAACTCCTTCATCAATTCATCACGAATTCTTCAAAGGCATTTTGGAAGTCTCTCTAAACCATTGGCTTTATTGTGGCTTTATTTAGGATTGAGAGAGAATGTTGCAATCAGAAAGAAAGAAAGAAAGACAGACAGAGGAAATGATTACCTTTCAATCCCTGTGATTTAGAAAGAATAACATGATTCTTTCTTGATCTGTTGTATTATATACTTACAGAATAAGATTTGACAATGTGGCATTGAACTGTGACTCTCTACTGAAGTGATATCATCCTGCATTGTATACCAGGGACTTCTGGACCTGGGACTTCTGTGCCCTTCCTAGAATACCATCCTCCCCCTGCTTTCGGATTAATCACTGTATGCTCCTCTCTGTACCTTTCTGGCAAAACTGATTAATGCAAAGGGTAGGCAGCCATGCCCTTACCTCTGTGTAGTCACTTCTCTTCATTTAGAATAAAGGCTAGTTTTGACAGCAATACTAACTTTTTTTTTTAATTATTATTCTTTTTCTGTGCTATTTTTAAGTTCCTCAAACTCTCAAACAAACCTAGGTAAGTTTTCCTCCTTTCTGAAGCTCTGCAGCCATACGTATTTATTCCTCATGTAAAGGAGAAATGGTTGTTGCTGCGGTGCAGTGCTTTGGGCATTGAAGGTCTTCTAAAGGTACAGCAGCAAGTAGCTACTTTTTCTGGTGGTGGTGAGTGTGTCTCTGTTTTGGGATGAACAGCTGAGCTTGCTGTTCAGCTTTGTAGGCCTTCTCAAATACTTCACCACTTCACCTCATAAGGAAAGTAGTCTGGGGAAAATGTTAGGCATTAGTTGTGGCAAAGATCTTCCTGGCTCCGTTTTGACAACCGATTTAAGAAAACATGATTTTTAGTAGCTACATAGCAAATTAAGGATGTTTGACATCTGTTTCTGTAATTCTGAGCTCCCTAAATGATGTCAAAAATGTCCAGAAGCACTGGGGTCTGTGATAGGAACACCAGAAGGGTAGCCCAAGAAGAATGTAACTGGGAAACTGGGTACTGGGTATAATGGGTACTGGCCCCAACCACTGCTGCCTGCAGCCGGAGGATGCTGAGCACCATGTCTCGGGAAGCCCTCTCCAGTCCTGCCCCCCGTCTTTTGTCCATCACATCCTCTGCACTGTGTGTGTATTTGTCTACCCATTGCCAAACTTTGAACATCAGAAAGCTTATAAATTCAAATTAAATCATTTTGGCTTAAAAAGCTGCAATAAAAGACATCATTGGAGAATATGAATCAGATAAATGTGTCCTTTTGACAAAAGTTTATTTTTTCTACTGAAGAGTATTTTATTATTCCGTATGTTTTGCCACTGAAGGTTTGCTTTTAGAATGCACGTTATAGAGACCATTAGAAAATTTCTCTGAAGCCTAGTTCAACTATAGGCAAAAATGAGACATTTTTCTTTTTTGTGTAAAAAGCATTACGGCACTTTCCCCATAGAGTGTATGACAAAGGTGGAAAGATAAATTTACCGGCATCCTATGTGAGCCTAATTGCTGTGGCTTTGTACTAAAGCAATGCTGACTTAAGTGAACTAAGGATTTGGCCTGTGTTGCACAAAATCAGGCTCATGACTCAGTTTCTTTTTGCTGGTAAAGGTCTGGGTTGCTATCAACATTTTTTTGAGTTTTGTTTGGTAGCTCTTTTGCCTGGCTGGTGCTGCTCTGTAGCCCTGGGGCAGGGCTTATCTGGCAGTATTCATGAACTAACTTTTGTCAGGACTCTCTCAAAGTTAAAGAGAACTTTTTATTTAAGGAGAGTTAGAATTGCAAATGAAGAAACTTTTTCTTATCTGATTTCAGCTGTGACCAAGGAAAAAAAAGTGCTTTGCGGGTTATTTGTGAGTTATTTGTACACATAGAGGGTTGTGTCACAGGAACATTTCAGCCAACTACCATCTGCTGATGATGATGGAAACCATCCAAATCAGCCCAAATTAGGCAAGTTGCTGAGACCAAACCTGATGAGGAATCTGCAGCCAGTTAAATGTTCAAAATGTCATTCTAAAAAGGGTGGTTTTCTCAAAGGCCCCCCGCTAAAATATACCACAACATACAACGGTGCAGTGTTGAGGGTGAGTCCAGGGAAAGAGGGATAACTCCCAGGCAATGGGAAAGAGTTTCCTGGAAACAGCTGGAATATGCCCTATGCTTTGGACGGGTCTATATGTTGTGGGTGCTGGGAACGGGGTGGAGAGCCAGGAATCATTCGGGGATATGTATTTCAGCAATGGGTTGGTGAGAAATACCAAGCCAGAACAGGGGTATTAGAGCCTTAATAACATGAGACAACAAAGCAGACACGGGAACCCACCCCTTGCAAACAGCATTTTGCATGTGCATGTGATTAATAGCTGTGGTGAAGGGTTAGTGAGTAACAGCCTGATGCCAAATGGATATCAATGGGATCAAACCATGCGTTTGGCAGATATAGGAAGGACTATTCATTGTTGTACACGGAATAAAGGAGAGCGTGCGGCAACTCCCTGAACCCCTGGTAGAGCTCTGGCACGCGGACAAGAATCTGGCTGTAACTCTGTACAACAAGGACCACGCATGTACACATGTGCACACAATTACATGGCATGAACGTAACAAGAGAAAATTGAATATAAAATATTACAGAAAGCCAATAATTCTGGTTTATATCTTTCTTTCTCCTTGAGGCAGAAAAGAACCTGGCTATTTTAAAATCTGGGATCTATTTACATAGCCAAATGTAATGCTCTTTCTTGTGCAAAATAGGGTAGGGAGGAATTTAAAATGTCAACATTCCCTAGACCTGTTTATCTCTTTTCATGCCTCCCTCTGTATTAAGTATTAAGGAATAGACACTAGATGATAGAAACTATGACAGTTCTGCTGAAGCTATGACAAGTTATACCAGCTGCAAATATGATCCAAAATCTCTGACAATGTACCTGCGCTAGAAAATATGGTTTTAACCACATGGTATGGGAAAATCCTTTTGTTGACAGAGCAGGTTGCATCTTTCACTTGTTAGCAGATTCAGGAAACCAAACAAAAGCTTTAACACAGGAAGTCAGTATTTTCCATGAGATGTATTCAGTAGGATATCTTTATTTTCCAAAAATTCCTAATGGAAATGGGAAGCACAACATTCTTTTTACCAACTTTATCTATAAATTATAACAAAACCCAATATCATGATGTTAAATTATCCTAAAGGTCATTAGAGACTGATCAAAGTCCAAGTTTGCTGTTACCAGTGCAGAAAGACCTTGCTATAAATGGGCCAGTTTGCTGATGGTAAAGCTTATGGGAGCTAAAGCTAGGTATATTTTCCCAAGCAAACAGAGTAAGCAAACATTACTAGAAAAAAAAATAAGGAAAGATTAAATAAATTACAGTGCTGCTACTTGGCAAAACACAGGGAATTCTTTCCCCTGCGCTAAGGTACATGGGAGAACGCCGAGCAGGGTCTCCAAAGAGTTTTATTTTTGATGCGTACACTAGAGATTATAAACTTCACTTCATTGCATCCTATGGCACACGCCAATGCAACTGGAATCGAGTGTCTACACCCAATAGCCTGTAGCCACCCAATCAACTGACTGATCACAGAAAGTACACGGATCTATATCTGTTTGTGGGGCACAGCAGGGGAGAAATCTGGGTCACCTGCGTAGCCTGAGTTACTGCAGTCAGTTGAAAGCTGTAAACGCCCCTCTGAACTGATCAAACTTCTGCTACAAACTGTGTGTACCAAAAAATCCCTCAAACAGTTCGTGTTTTGTATTTTTCCATATTTGCAAATAAAAGAAGCAAATGCCTTAGCCCTAAATCAAAGTAGCGATGTCTTCAGTCCTCCAAAAAAGTCGTAATGTCTTTAATCCGCTAAAAATTAAATTTAATGTGACTTTATTGCTGGCATGCGTTAATTATATTTTAAAGTATGGAGACAGAGGCCAACTGAGATTTCCACTCAGGATTTCATGTATACAGAGAAGATATTTCTCAACATAAAACAATTTAGTTCCTGCTAATTTACTTGCTGTTTCTGCTTTATTGTTCATTAAGAACCTACAACTTGACTATCCTCTCTGGACCTGTCTACATTACAGTACAAAATGTCATTTGGTTCCAACATTATTATGAAAAATCAAACTGACTGTGTTTAGAGGGATTCAAAGTTTTACTCCTTATAATAATTTTCCCTTGTTTATTTAACTCTTGAGAATTGTGCTTGTGCTGGTGTTAGATATGTTTTGGTAATGTTGACACGTTCTCTCTAAAATAAGAGTAATCATGGTTTTCCTGGCTTTACTTCATGCTTGTACAGCAGGAAGCCAAGACTGTACTGAGGTAAAGAAGTAAATTAGGTTATTCCATAGAAAATCTGCAGGGATTGAGGTGGAAATTACACTTGCATCTTTGGCTGGTTTTGCTCTGCTGTGGAATGAAGGTCTGATGTTGCTGCCATTGAGACGTATCATTTTTTTGTCCAATTTTCACAGCCTATATCCCAGGCTGTACATTTGAAGGACAAATGAAGTAGAAGTCGACACATCTAGACTAAAATTAAACTGTCTTTCAACATTGGCATCACAGGGGAAATGTCAGTACCCTGAAAAGTAGAGGACTGATGGACAGCACGATGACTCACTGCTTTCTATGGGAAGGAAGACGACAAGAAACAGATTTTCAGCTGTTGATGAAGCTTTTCCATCTACTGGGCAATACATCTGCCAAGAAATGATGAGAGGCAGGATACGATATACCACTCATACTCCCTGTCCTCCACCTGCACAAAATCCAGGCTGTGTGCCACAGACTTCTTGGTTATGTTGCAGGCATCCATCTGTCGAGTAGGACTTTTCTCAGAATTAACGTCTTAGGTCAAATTAATCCCTGGGATAATTCCATTGTGTTTTGTCTAAGGAAATATCAATTACTGTGAACGGAAGGATGATCTCATGATGAAAGCAAATGAATGACTGGGAAGCACGGCTGGGAACTCAGATAGATTCCTCTGCTGCTACGGAGTTCCCACATGACTTGGATAAATGGATATAAATGCCAGTTGCCTCAATTTCCACCTGTGTAAAATGAGGTTACTTCTAATTTACTTCCAGAGCCATCTTTTAAGGATGTGCATTTCTGTGAGCTGTTTTGATAAAAGGAACTACAAAAATAGAAAACTGGTATATTGCTATTTTTATAAAGTATGAAATAACAAACAGTAAAGAGGCTCATGTTCTGGGAGATGACAAGTTGACATATCTGCAATTAGTAAGTTTACACTGTCATCTTGCTCTGAACAAGAAGGATTAAAAACTCTTTTTGATTTCACTTTGAGCTATCTCAAAGGCCAAGGTAGATAAATATGTAAAGCAGACTAGGATTAGTCTAGAATGGAGTAACATTAAGAAAATCATCCCTTAAACTTCAGAAGAGACTGAAAATGACCTTTTGCTATGACATTGCTCTTTTACTTCAAGCAGTAACGATCATACCACCAGGAATCAGTAAAAGAGTCAACAGTATCCTGCAGCAAATTAATTGACAATTGGTACCGTATAGAAAATTCGAGAATCCTTCAGAGATCTGAGATGCACCATTGTTTGCTGCTGCATATGGGTCAAGAGAGACACAAATGCTCAGTTTAGTAGATATTCCTAGATGGGAAGCTCAGGCATCCGAAGATGGAATTGGCAGAGGACAGCAAGCCTAGTTATGGAGTAGGAAAAAAATCCCAAGTTTTTCCTTTAAAATCACAGGGGAGCAGAACCTAAGCTGAGCATTGTCTTCTTGGCTGTAACAGGACATTAAATCAAAAACTTCTCAATACGATGGAAATATATGTTGAATCTCATTCAAGAATTCAGCTGCAAGGAAATACTTTTTTCCTTACAAGTTTTATCAGTGAACATCTTTTGGAGGTAGGTGCCTATATAAATTAGTTTGTGTTCATAAAAATAATCAATAAATAAGCTCCCTTAGCCCTCATTAGAAATGCTTTATAACTTAAAGCTCTTTGCCAGAGCTGTCAGGATTCACAATCTGCCCTTTTCTTCCACATTTGGAGTAGTCATTTGATTCCAGATTGCACGAAAGCTACATGAATGTCCTAATTGCCAGTGTAGAAGCAATTACTCTTGCATACAATGAATAAATTAGCATTGTATTGAAATGGAATAGTTTGGATGGGAAAGCATGCTGTCATAGACTGCCTGATGTCGGCGCAGGAACTTCAGAGTCCCGACATTACAGCTCAAATCCATTCTCCAGGTTAGGCAAAGACACCTTGCGTCTCCTGTGTCCTTGGTTCAGGCTCCAGTTGAAAGAGAATCGTCCGTGTGTTGTTTTGCACCCTCCTGCCTCAGGCCTCACAGGCACCGAGAGGCAAGAAAAGGCTTGTTTTGATAACCGTGATACGGCTTCAGGATATGCTGAAGCTTTAAGCAGCACGACAGGGTCTTTTTTTGGGTGGTTCTGAAAACATCGAGTGACAATCTAGGTACTTTGAAACTTTAGGTTGTCTGATGCCGCCTGAACACAAAAACCACGCTGGCACCTACATCTAAGTCACAGAAGAATTCTCTGAAGAATGAGATATCCAAGTGCATTTACAGATTTAGGTTTTAGTCCTAAAATCTTCCATAAAACACGGTATCATTTTTAGTCACAGCCATTGGAGTAATCATTTTCCTTGAGATATGCTCACCTGTGAGTTACAAAAACACTCTTGCGTATTATGCGCATACAAGAAACTTCCCTGTAACTGTCTTTTTCCTTTCTAGGGAGTCTGTAATTAGATTAGGTCAAGCTAAAATTGCTTTGGTTTTTTTTTTTCTCTCTCTCTCTCAGCTCTGCAGCAATACTCTAGCTCCACTGACTGATCTAAAGTAGGAACTGGTGCCTCCTGGAAATGTACTTCCTTAGGAAATGCATTCAGTTAAAATCTCTTCCAAGTACTAATGCAAGTCCTGCATGTGCTTGGTTCTTCTGCATGTGTTTAGTTTTTACTGTCCTATTTAATGCAGATTTCCATGAGATTTTACTGTTCTGCAGTGGCAGCTTATTTTTACTTTGGGTGTCATTGCTGATGTTGTTATTATCATAGCACGAGCGAAAGAAAAAAAAAAAAAGCAATTTCTGACAGAAAGCAGAAATGCTGGTCTCTTTGAGAATTAATATGATCTTGTCAGCATGACAGGAAAACAACAGCTTAGATCCCACTCCACGAAATGAAACAGCTTTACCTCTATGAATCAGTGAGTAATTCTGAGAGGTACTCGGCTAAAACATTCTTCTCTACCCCATTTTCTCCTACTTCCGATACAATAAAGTACTCATTCATGTAAGTATTCAGCTAACTTGGTTCCCTTCCTTAGACAACACCAGCTTATCCTGAACTGCTAACAACAGCAACTGCGTGGGCGTTCGATGCACCACAGTTCACGTTTCCGGGGGCTCATTAAGTCACATCTTTGGATGTAATTTAGGTTGTTCAGAATTATGCACGATATGTTATGACATTTATTTGATGGTATCAGTAACATTTAATATTCAGTTACCTCATTCTAATAAAAAAAAACCTCAGCAGCATTCGGAGGGCTAACTTTTCTCTTCTCAGACGCTTTGAGGAAGTTGGCACAAATGTTTTCTACAGGCTCCAGCAAATGAACCCAGTGTATAGAAATTGAAGTGTCTAATCTAATCTGTTGAGGGATCTGCACCACATGCATTACCCTGACATTTAAGGTCTCATAGTCAGTGACCGGTTAACCAAATCTGTCACTGTGACAGACATGTATTTCTACATGCTGTGCCACAACTTAATCTTTCAGGCGCGGTTTAGGTGAAGTATATTGTAGCATACTGACTCAGAGTCTGTAATGCCTTTGATGAAATTTCCAGACTGGTATTAAGACAGATCACTTCTGATTGGCATATTTGCAATAAAGGACGTGAATTTGTCTTCTGAGCTCTGCACAACAGATCAGCTGTTAGACTGCGTAACGCCAGTTATCTTAACAATTACTGTTACTATTACGTGTTGTTACAACCCTCCACCTCTTCCCTTTTCCCTGATACCACAGTCTGTGACAACCACTTTCTGGAAGGGAAGGTTATTTTGGAAATGGCTGCTTAGTGACACATCTGAACTTCTAAATTACCGCTCTTGATACCTTGTGATTACTGTACGTCGCACTGTAAATCTGCTATGAGTCAGAACGTTATCTGACATCTCTGGATGATATAGTAAAACATAATGTTGTTCATAACTCCAGTGCATTTATTACTTTTAACTAACTGAGGAACAGAAGGAATTCCCCTATCACGCTTTGATTTCTACCATCTTGTTTCCTTCTGCGGTGTTGTTTGCTTAACAAGGACAAGAATTTTTATATCGAACTCGTCTCCGGCTTTCTGCACTGGCTCTTTCCACCTGTTGCCTCCAGCTTGGTCCTGGTGTGCGGAGCCCCAGAGCTGACAGGTGGGGTGGTACACGCACACGTTGCCATCTCTTTCTTTCTACAAAGCACGTTTTCTCCATCAGAGAAAGCTCTTGCCGTTGGGAGAACGCTTATCCTTTGTTTACACAGGGACATGTTTCTGCAAGGTGCAGGCTTCGTACACTCTGGTGAGCACAGCTAAATCCACTTGGACAGGCAGGCAGAGCCCTGATGCTACTGTCTCCAGCCACCCCGGAGCACTGGGGATGTCCAGCGGAGCAGGCGCTCTCTGCACCGTCCACAGTTTTCACCCCCCCTTTCCTGACATTCAGTTTTATTAGTCAGAGTCAGGCTTTGTTAAACTTTTTCCCTGGAGGATTTGTTTTGCTTCCAAAGCTTTCCTGCCAGCCCTCATCTACCCCAGCTGGTAGTCCTGCCCCTTTGAAGAAAAAAATCCATATACTTTTGGTGGAGAACAAGAGACTTCTGCCACCGTGACTCAGCAGCAATTATACTGCTGTTTATGCAGAGTTTATTAGGAAGTTCCAGAGAAGGAGCTGTGCAAACGTAGTGCGTAAGCTCGGCAATCCCGCTGCAGCGAGGACTAAGTCGTGATCATTGGGATCTTGGCAGTAGGTCCAGAACACACTGAGAACCGGCGTTCAAACGTAAGGATCACAGTTCTTCTAACAAAGTGTACCAACACTTTTAAAATCCAGGTTACTATACTCTGTACTTCAGGCTGAAAAAATTTAATGCCAGATCAATGTGATCTGCTAATGGGTTCAATAAGGCCCCTCAAAGCTTTACTATTCTGAACCAAATGCACCGTCCCCCCATGTCTGCAATTACCGCCACTGATGGTGATAACACACCCCCCCCCTGTATCTAAGTAAAAGCAGCTGAGATGTTTGTGACGCTTGGGGCAGACTTCACAGGAGCACTTTAAGCATTGCATGACAGAGGTCTTAATGCACTTAATATATTTTGAGGTTGCAAAGAACAGCATTAAATAATCACATAGGGGAGAAAGAAAACTTGTTAAAAGCTCCCCGATTTCTAAGACACAGCTTGATGCACAGACTCCCATTCTTCTGGGACAGCATGATGTGCCACTTGATGGAAATAGTTATATAAAGGGCTGGCTAGCAGAAAAAGGAGGCAACATTTTAAAAACTCTCTTAAAAAAGGAAACAATCAGCTTGATGGAGCCAAACTCTTCCATAACTTCATGCCTCTATATCCCATGGATTATTGAAGATGGTTTCAGTGCATTATTTCCCACAGCTGGGTTTCCTGCCCAGGCCATTTATTTGTCCCACTCACACCGGGCAGCTCAGGCTGCGCCCACCTCACCTCCTGCAGGCAGCAACCCGTTGCAAGACAGCCCTGAGGGAGACCCAGCTTGCGGCACCCCTTGATTTGGGGTGTGTTTGTTTCCAGCCCCCCTCAGCCAAGTTTCAGTGGTTTACTGTGGTTTTGCTTTACGGGAAGCTGAGCGAAGAGTTCCCCGTGGATGTCCACTCTGACAGGGAGGGGGATGCCAGGCTCAGGGCAAGTGGGAGCGTGGAGCCCCTGCTCTGGCATCTCATCCCATCCCCACCGGCACGGGCTCTCCCCTTCCTACTAGGGAGCTTCCAGCTGATCTGTCCGGGGGGGAGTGGGTAAAAAGAAGAAAAGGGGGGGGGGGGGGGGGGGGAGGGGGAAAGAA
>VXBL01005968.1:635040-647552 GCA_013400195.1 Aramus guarauna
CCCCCGTTCTCAAGGGTTGCTACTATTAAACCTATTATACTCGAAGTAAATGCCAAGTGGTAGTCCTGGTCCAGGTCTCCGGCTGGGAACGGTGTCAGCCGCAGAATGTGGCGATTCAGGCTTCAGTCCTTCAGGTCATTTACATGCACTTGAAGCCTTGGGAAGCAATTAAGTGGTTTTTTTTTTTTTTAGGTTTCTGTGAGCTTTCTAATTACCTACAATGATTTTTCTTAAACCTATTTTAACATTTCAAAACTTCATTCATGAACAGTAAAAGAAAAAAAAAATCTGCTGTTATCCTGAAACGCAAGCTCTGAGTTGGATCAGTGGAAAGCAGTGAATATTTTGACACACTGACACTATTTTAAACCCGCTTGTTACAGTTGAGAACTGCAGGAGTTGTGGAATATTTACATAACCCTAAGTAGCATATGTTGCAATACTTAGGCAAAACTGGGCTGTTTAAGGACATGCTTATAAGCCTGTCCTGCAGGCCAGTTCAGATTGGCTAGGCGTAGAAAGCAATTTGAAGTACTGCCTGGTGTTACTGATGTGTGGAGGTCAAGGTTACTCTTGATCTTGCCGGAGTGTGCTTTAATGCAGTTAGAAAATAGTGATTTTGTTTTTTTGAGAGTCATCTCGGAAAGGGTGGGAACGATAATCACACGCTGTCTTCGCTCGTACTAATCCCAGACTATTTAAAAGGTGTTCTAACACACTGCTTTGTTTATGTGTTTACCTCCTCACTAAATAAAGTACTTCTCGTCATTGTAACTAAGATTTAGGCATTCACTGGAGTGCTCTGAAAGCCAGTTAATGGCATTTCTGTACTCAGGGTCATCTAATTAGGATGTTTTTCAACTGCAGCACTGGAAGGGGCAAGGCAGCAATGGCTGTTGCGTGCTAGTAGCTGTGGAACTAGGAAGGGTTATCTACTCAGAGGCAGGCTCTCAGACCCAAAGTATTCTTTTAACTGTAATCACAGAATCTCGCTGCCCCGCAGGAGCCGGCTTGAAACGTAACGCTAGTAAAGGAGGTCGATGCTGGAGCTGCAGGACACGGCCCTCCGTGTGGGAGATGGATCATGCTACTAACTTTAAGTGAATCAAGATTGTGCATTTAAGCTGGGAACCTGCAATGTTTTGTTTCAGGAGGGCAGCATATTGCCATAGCTTTTTCTGCTTCCTTTGCCATTATATTGAAATTACATCAGACTGTTCTTTTTTTAATATAGTGATCAAGCTTACTATATAAAGGGTGTCTGTAATTGCTTTCTGTATTTTTTTTATGTAGGTTGGGTAAGATTAAGGGGCATCGTAAAAACTTCTTATAGCAAAATCAATTTCCCAATGGTAAAACTTAATATTTTAGCGGCTGCACGGCACCAAACCAAAGTCTGTATGGACAGTGATATAACAAACTTGCTTGTAGTCTGGGGTTTATGACTCTGTATCAAAGGGTTCAATATTTTATTTCCCACCCTTCACCCAATTAAACTGAAATTGAATGAATTTAAAGCCTGAGGAACTTGAGTAAGCAAAAGTATACGTTCTTACTTTTCATCATTAGTCTGCCTAACTTCTTTCATGCTAGACAGATATGTGGCATGTACCTAATCAGTGCAAACATGTGATCTTTTTGATTAATTGATTTATTGATTACTCTCAGTGAAAGTGACAGCCTCTAAACCTAAGAGCCAGTGTAAAGAAGAAACACTGCTTTTTTTTTTTTTTCCTTTTCTTTTCTGTGGACCTAGAAAACACAAGCTTTTGTCACCCTGTTCCCTGCTACTGTAATTCTCACAAACAGCTGTGATATTTCCTAGTTACATGTGTAGATTGTTAGAGGGGCATTCTGCTCACTGACTCAAACCCTCCTTGTTCATCTAGGAACAAAAAATATATATTTTTTTCATTCTTTTAGCTTATTTGTTTTATTTGAAGCTGGATGCTGCGTGCAGTAACATGAAGAGATGAATGCCTGAAAGGGGGGGGAAATATTTAGATGTTGGTCTAATGCTGCAGTGAGCTCACGTTGCTTGTTAATAAAGGTTTATTTATTGCTGAGCAAAATCATCTTGGAACTGATAACAAGGGGTAGGGAGAAATGTCATTTCCATTCCTGCGGATGTATTGAAGGTCTTGCTTGTTGCATTGTGTTAAATCCAGCTTCTTGACAGATTAAGGGGGGGCTAATCTCTGCACGTGCAGTTCTCGTTTCATGCTAATATCCACCAGTATTACAGGAGGGAAACCCATTGCTGCAATTAGGCTGACACACCCGTGTAATTATTTTTCCCTGCCATTTAAGCCCCCCTAAAAGTAGGCAATTTGACCTGTGGGTGCCTTGCATTGAAGTTGTAGTTCTTCACGTGACCTGTGCTAAATGAGACAGGTCACTGTCAGTTTATAGCTGGGGTGTGGAAGATTTAGTGCTGTGCGTATCTGAGGTCATGCATTGCTATAGCGGACACGTCAAAAGCAACTCATCCATTGAGGTGTTCCTTCCTACTTCCAAATGTCAGAAGAAAGGCGTATTTTAAGGAGAGTGTTAGCAGGAATTTTTAACGTTGAGTGATGTATTTTCTCTCTGGCACACTAACAGAATTGGTGCTCTGGAAAATATGTACAGATTTGTCTGTCTCCATGTAGGACTCTTCTGTGAGACTTGGTAGCACTGACCAACTTTCTCTAGCTTGTGCCGCATTTTATTTAGCGGACCTGAATGGGGCAGCCTGGCTGATGGTAGAGAATATCTGACAGCCTTGTTTCGAAGTTGCAGGGCAGTATTGCAAACTGCGTTGAAGAAATCCTAGTAAATGCCTTCACCCTGTAGTGTCAGACTTGCATCGTTTAAAAATAGGCTGAGCCCATGCACATTCGACAGTACCTCTGTTGGGTCTGCCACATGAGATTTAATCTAGCAAGTGACCCAAATACGTGCACTAGAAGAACAAGTATAAGTACACTGGGGAAAATTGCTTGCCATCTGTCTCCTTGTTGTGTGTGTATATTTGATTATTAATTTACGTCTGTGACTTTTATGGCCCGTTTTTGTCATCTACTCTCAATTTTTCAGCTCTGAGTGTGCCTCTGCAGGAGCTTTCAGGAGATCCTGTTTGCAGGTGGCTGCAATCTTCTGAATTCCAGCGAGGGGGCTGGTGGTGGCAAAAAGTGGGGAGGTGGGGACTTGTGTGCTTTCTCCGTAGTGTTTTCCCTTTGTCCTTCCTGTTGCATCTTATGTGCTAATTTCAAATTACCATAGAGATAATTTGTATATGAAACAGGGGCTTTAGGCCAGAAAAGATGCCTGAGTAACCGAGTCTACGTAGTTTTCAGCTACTATAGTTGAGTATCAAACAAGGGAACCAGTAACCGACTATCTCATGTGATGAACCTGACATGAAAGTAGTCTATTAATATCATACCAGTTCCATTTTTAAATGCTGAACATAATCTGAAAATATATTTGTCTTTTGATTTTAAAATGCATTTCTGCATAAAAAATTGTGTTGAATGAAACACTTTGATCAAAATGTGAAATCTTAGTTTCATCAAAATAGTGGTGGTTTTTTAGTGGAGATGCTGTAGTAGAGAGGTTTTTGGAAGCAAAAAAGAAATTACGTCCCCGCAGGCTTTAAGATTCTTGTTGCATATATAACACTAACATAAACTGTGTCATTTCTGGTAGCTGGTTCAGAGAATAAATTCATGACTACTAGCAGATGGAGAGTCTCCCTGAGTCACTGACGGGATGCGCCTCATCTGCAGGAAGTTTCTCCAGCACACAATGGACTTAGAAATTCAAATGATCCACTTTCTCCAGCATCTCCCATATGCATTCCAGCTGCACTTCTGAATCCTTTAAGTTTGCCAGAGTGAAAGTCGCTTAAAAGGCTCAGAAGTCTCTCATCTCAATTTGTTAACCATCTGATAGCTGCAAGAGTGCCGAATTAGAGCTCCTTTGCCTCCCTCATCTGGAAGTTTGCCTTTCCTGTGTTGTTGGCTGCTAGGATTTTTATTTTTTTTTTTCCCCTGTGAAGTTGACTGAAGCAGACTTTGCTGTTTGTTTATGGAATTTCTTTCTTTAGCTGAAATATTTGATGCTGAATCTGTAGATGCAAGCCTGCTGGCAACCTGTGGTGAAAGTTGCTCCAAACATACAGTTGGAGAAACAGACTAAATCTGAAGACAGAGATAGAGATGCTTATTCTTACTGTTACTTATGGAAAGGCGAATCTGTTCTTTGGGCCAATGTTTATGGTTAGATTTTTTCATTTTTATTTCTAAATATTTTATAGGCTTGACACAGCTCTTAATTTAATTTTCTTTTTGAAAAAGAAATCTTTTTAAACCGTCCATTTTCCTCAATGTTTTTTTTCATCCCTAATTTTTATCTGAAATTTGAAAGATGCAAGCGTTTTGTCTGGAGATCCGAACCCTAAGCTGAAAGTTCTTTGTTCTCCAACAGTTCGGCCCTCAGGGTTTTAAATTAATTTTGGAATTTCTCTTGATTGTGGAAGCCTATTGTTTGCCTTTGAGGCTTGGCAACCTTTGAACTCCCTGTGCTTTCCCGCTTGGGGTGACTGATCTTATAAACTCTCCTTATCTTCCTTTAAAGTAGGAGCTTGTTCTGTGGGGAGGTTATTTATGTCAGGGTGGCAGCAGGATTTCTTGTTTCGCTTCTTCTAGATCAGGTTCTTAGGTCATATTCTTGCAGTCTCAGGATAGTCCTCTAGAGTTGAGATACTTCTGTTGTTTGCGCAGGCGGTCCCTCCCCAGTAAGAGGGAGAGGGTGTAAATCCTGTAATTTCTTTCCCAGCTTCACCCTTTGCAGAAATCTGTACTAAACTATTTTTCCCCAAAGCTCAGCCCATTGTTGAATGAAATTCAAAGAGCCAGAGGAAATTGGTTTTGGGAATCACACTCTAAATATTCCTTAACATGTCGACTCTACTGCTCAGTTTGCTACTTCACGACTGTTGAAATATGTTGTGGACCTAATGGACATCTCTGAAGTCAGCGGTGTGTGCTTTGGCTCTGCCTTCGGAGGATGCTTCAGCCTAGCACAGGGTTGCTGCTGTTCGTATATGACAGCTTATTGTGAAGCAAAGAAACACGCTGGATCACCGGGGCGGCAGCTAAGGATCAAGTAATCTGTCAACCTCTCTTTTACCTCAAGGAAGAAGAAAGCCGGTAAATCAAACCCTTTGAAGCTGATGAAACTTGGCCACCCAGCCTCTGTCACCGGGGATGGCTAATTGATGTGCTCCGATGCTCTGCCACCCCGGCCTTTCCCCGTCTTGTTAAGCTTCAAGGAGGAGAAAAAGTAAAAGTGGCTTCCTTGAATACTAATCCTTGCGTTCCCTAGGACACTGTGAATTACTCTGTTATTCTTCATTGTCCTATTAGCTTCATGAGGAGGTTTTTCAAGAATAGTGAGAGGTTTCAGTTGGAGGTAAATAATGCTCATTTATTGTCTTCATATCCCTTCTTTCCTTCATCTCTTCATCTTTTTAATTGCTGTTTTTATTGGAAATATTGTGCTTTCATCATAAGTTATTTTGTCTTGTATGTCTTAACTCTTTTGATCATTTTTTTCCAGTGGTTTATTCAAATGGCCCATGCTTCTGCTTGAAAAACTGTTAAAAATCAGGCTAACCTTTGAAAACGCATGTAGGTGTATATACCATCACTGTAGTAAATAGAATAGCGGATTTTTGTTATGTGCCTAAAACTTGAGACCAAGTCTTTTTTTGGTATCTGTCTTCCAGCAGAGAGCTGGACAGGCTTTCTATTAATCTGCCGCAAAGGCTCCTTAATTTATTTGCGGGGTCTCTGTTGACCGCCTGGGAGCGCTTCCTTCTCTCCGGGAGTTAAGCACATTGGCCTCAGCATCGCTCCAGGTCCCAGCTGGCCCAGGGAGCCAGAGACTGACAGGTAATTGAACGAGGATTTTCCACATGATGGTACGAACCATTACTGCTAGATGACTGGACTGGGCTGTGGCATCCCCTATTATTCACCAACCTGTCAGTGGACCCAAAAAACCCTGCCCTGACCTCTGACCTGTGGTTCAAGGGAGGACAGGGTTTTTTTTTTTTTCCTGAATTTTGCATCCTGTTTCCAGGATGAGGTTTTCCAAACTTAGCATTACTCTAGGCTGTTTTACTAATGAAAGGATTGTATGATATTTTATTTTTTTTTTTAACCCCTCTGTGTTTTAGTTAGCTAGTCCAGTATTAGTTCAGGGGAGCAGCACAGTAATTTGTAGCAGAACTATTGCTGTAAAGTCTCTCCCAGTGCCTGGATGCTATTTCCATGCAGCTTGGTAATTTGCGTACTTAAATCCTAAAAAAAGGACTTGAACTCTTGAAACAGGGTCACGATTCAGTGACCAAAATTGTCATGGAAACAAACCCACTCAGCAGCAGCCTAAATCATTCCTAGATCTTTGTCCTGTCTTCCTTTCCCACCCCTGTGGCTTTTAAAATACAACAGTTAATATCTGGTGCTGGGCCCAGGAACCAGGCTCCGGTATGCCACTTCCTCATCGTGGCTGCAGAACAACCTGTGCCCTATGCTTAGGACACCCTTCTGGTTCTGGAAACCTGTCTTTGAACCCTCTCAAATACCTAAATAAAAGATAAATACACCAAAAGTGCTTATCTGCAGTCCCAACTTAGAGATAGCATTTCATTTCTGCACCCAGCGTTTGCAAATGCTTGGCTACCTGCTCTGAGTAAGTGCGACTTTAATTTTTAATTGCTTTTCTAAGAAATGTCTCTCCTCCTGATGCAACGGGAGATAGCTCGGAGTTGGATGGCTCTCTGTGAATCAGATACTTTGCTTTAGGAACCAGTGCCTGGCTGATAAGTGCGTAGGCTTCCAACATCGTGGTGCACCAGGAGTGCCTTTACACCATCTAGCCTCCAACTTACGTGCAGGAATATTTCTGTTAAGCTCTTTAAAATAGCTCTTAGGCTTTGCTCAGTAACTATTGAAGCTGGTAATGGTGGTTTACCTTGATATTAATAAACCCTGCATGCATGAGTTCCAGTGTATGGGTAAAGCACGAAGAGGGACTGTTTACAAGGGGTAATGGTTTTAAACTGAAGGAGGGTAGATTTAGATTAGATGTTAGGAAGAAATTCTTCACTGTGAGGGTGGTGAGGCACTGGAACAGGTTGCCCAGAGAGGTTGTGGATGCCCCCTCCCTGGAAGTGTTCAAGGCCAGGTTGGATGGGGCTTTGGGCAACCTGGTCTAGTGGAGGGTGTCCCTGCCCACGGCAGGGGGGTTGGAGCTAGATGGTCTTTGAGATTCCTTCCAACCCAAACCATTCTATGGTTCTATGATTCTAAATACTCTTCCACTGAAAATAGTCTCCTTAAGTTGGTTTGCAGTGGTTTTAAAGTGACCAAATTACTTACTGGGGCGGGGGGGCGGGGGGAACCAAGGCACTGGATGTTTTCCATAATAAAGATCTTTAAGAATTAACACTGGTACCAGGAAAATAAACCTTTCTGTACATAGGGACCAGCCAAGTCCCTCATTGTGGAGTGTCACAGTTAAAACCAAGCCCCCAAATCCACCCAACCAACACCAAACTGTCTGATTTTATCAAAGAGCCCCTTGATGTGGCTTCATCCAGATTCCAACAGGAGATGAAAGACTTCACAAGGAGACAACCACCCGTGTAAAAAAGATCAGTCTGCTGAAGCTGCCTCTAGAAGGTAGGCAGAGGTGGTCTGCCCCGTCATCATTTAAACACTAAACATTCAGTGTGTGGCTGGTCTCTGTTTTGGGCCATAAGTCTCAGGGTGGTTTCCCTGTGCCTGCCTTCCAGCCGGGGGTGTTTCTCTGAGGTGTGTTTTAGCAGGCTCAGAGTTCAAGCTGCTATAAGTGCTGTAAGTGAGGATGCGAATTGTGCAATTGAAGTTCTTTATATATTCATGTCTATACGTTTGACAGGCTTTTAGTGGGCACTTTGAAATGAACGATGCAGTTCACTGGATTATAAAGTAAAAGGTCAGTATCTTGGAGGCAGCACGGGGAGAAGTAGAACTCCTAATCCACAGTATTTTTATTTTCTGCAAATGAGTAATTTATTCCAAGTCTCTAATGTTGAAATCTTGAAGTGGGAGTTCATTCTGAAAATCAGCCATTTCTGGGACTTTCGGCTTTGGTCTCTCATGTATGTGTGGTTTGGTGCCATAATTTTCAGAGTGTGTTTTTGACAGCGGACCTTTGAGAGGGCACAGAAGGATCTTGCTGCCCAATGTGGGAAGCAGCACGTTAAGTGATCTACTTAAGTCTCCTTTTTGAAGCACGAGGTGCCTGTGCCTTTATAGGCTGTTCAGTACTGTGTTGTTTCTCTTCTGCAGGCTGCTCCTGTTGGTGCTTTTAGCCTTTATGTGATATTGTAGCACTACGGTGACGCACGAGTGTTCTTGGTTTCATTTTACGGCTTGACAGTGTTCCTGGGTTGAGATCAGTTATATTTGGCTGGCTCCTTTGTTTGGGTGGACTAGTGCTTGGGCTACTTTGAGACGGGGATTAGGTCCAGTTGGAAATTCAGATGATATGCCATTAGAGTAGCTTTCCTGAGCCCAAACAGCGCTGGGGATTTTTCTTACCGAACTGGAAGGAGCCCATGCTGCCTTGAGTGTGACTCTGTGGGTGTAAGAATCCACTTGTAGATGTTGTTCCGTAGGTTATGAGCCTTCTGCTATATACTCTTTTTCATGCTTCATACGCTTTTTAAAAATAGATTTTTTTTTTCTTTTCAAATAAAAATCTATCTGAAGGAACCCTATGCCTTGTCATATCCTCTCCTTTCCAACAGTTATGTCAAGATGAAGGTACTGTCATGCCTTCTGTTGTACTTGATACTCCACTTATTTGATTTGACTGCTTAGTGTGGCAACAGTGTTGATTATTTGAATTATTTTAATAACAAGATAAAGAAGAAATTTGGCACAGAAGTGAGGCATAGACTCAAAAATGAGACACCAGCTTAAGAAGCCTTATTTTGTGTGTTGATATGTCAGTTCTCTGGATACTGCTGAAATAAGAAAAATATTGATGTCTTGGATTAAGCCTTTCTCTATTGGCCTGACTGTCCTTGTTGGTGCCAGAACTTCATCAGTGAATCATCTTGGGCAACTCTCTGAAATAATTTGCGAAGCTTTGTTTGGAAGCTTGGCTTGTGGGTCTCTAGCAAGGCCACTTGCCATCCTTTCTTTGGCCTTCCATACCTCCTCCCAACTCCCATGCCAAAAAGAAACACCATATGGTTCGTGGGAAGATATTTCTAGGTATGGTATGCATCTAGCTGTATTTCTTTGCTGCAAAATCTTGAATTATAACGAGAACTTCCTTGTAATAAATTCCATGAAGCTTCAGTGTATGTGCTTCATTTTCTTCGATTTCAGTTGTGCTTGAGGTAACTTTTAAAGGTTATTTATTTATTTTTCTCAGGAGGAAAAGGAGGATTGGTCTTGTGAAATTAATGTTAGTTGCAGAAGAAAAGTATATCTTTTTTAATTAATTATTTGTAATTAAACTTCTGATCTTTTACATTTTTATAATTAAAGAAGAAGAAGAAAACTTAGGCTTTTTAAAAGCACTTTGATCTGAATTAAGGCTTCAGTGCCAAAAAAATAATTTAAATGCTGCATGGCTGTATAAATAAAGTTTGCTGAAAGAAAAAGTACTAAGAGGATGATGAAAAAATTTAATCAAATAAAATAGCATTTTTGTG
Source organism: Aramus guarauna (assembly GCA_013400195.1). Classification (NCBI taxonomy): domain Eukaryota; kingdom Metazoa; phylum Chordata; class Aves; order Gruiformes; family Aramidae; genus Aramus; species Aramus guarauna. The sequence goes on from VXBL01005968.1 coordinate 644,804, forward strand.
TGTAGCAGCTTTCATTTTGTAGCACAAACAGTTCTTTATAGCTTCTTTGTAGCACCAGTATACTTGAATAAATTTTCTATTACATACATAGCTGTATGTTCTATTCCATTTCACAGTACATTACTCATCTCTTGTATGTAAATCACTTGGCTTGTTAAAAATGGTATTATTTCTCTTTAATAAACATCATGCTTCTGGAGGGTTCTCAAAATGCAGATTTTCTTAGAAGATTAAAGACTCAAGTATGGGAAAAGGCCACAAAGAAAATGGTTCTTCACATTGTTGGCCTCATGCTAGAAGAGCAAAACTCAAGCTGTATCACTGCAGAGTACCGTCTACGCTGACGTTTGCTGCCAGGCACGTTCGTGCTCTTCCCGGGCTCTGAAATGACTGCTGAAACCAGCTCTGCACCAGCGCTGCGTAGCTTCAGCGGGCGTTGCGGAGAGCTATGGCTGCGGTGATGTGGCTTGCGGAGTATGGCTGGCAGGTGGAGCTTCAAAACCCGGAATTACCCTGATTTATGATGGACTTGGGTACGTGGAGCTTCATGCCTGGCTGGCACGGGGTTAAAACCAAAAGGAAGGATTGAATGTCCAGGGAGCAGGAAGCTAGCTGGTCCTCTGGAATTTAGAGCCTGCTTTTAGCACTTGACAGAGAAAATAATATGAGGATGTTAACAAAAAAGTTGATGTTTGTAACCAAACAAAACTGATTTGCTGAGGTACAATAAAGCTGTGAGAGATTTTTCAGGAAACTCTTCTCCTCTAGGGGACAGTCAGCTCTTTCTCTAGTTTTTTTTTTTTCCCCTAAATGTTCCAATTTCAATCAATATGTGCAATCCCTTCTGAAAATAGTTAAAGGCCACCTTGTATAGGGGCTGTGGGAGTGTCTGGTGAGATGAGGGAACGATCACACAAAGAAGAAAGGCCTGAAGGAATATTGACTTTCACCTGGTTGTGTGCTGCATACCTAATCTGCCAGCCTGTAATACTAATAAGTATTAATATTTGGTATTTACTCTTTTGAGAAAATGATAAAAATACCAACTGTATAGGAATATCTGTAGCATTTTGTCCATCTGACACTAAGATACGTGCTTGAGCTACTGCAGTTCTGAGCTGTTGCCTTGATGTATATGGAATTCGGCTAGTTTTGCGGGATAAGAGAAGGCTTGCTGCTCTTCACTTTGCTCTAGACCTCAGTGCTCCCTGGGGATCGTATTGGAGAAGGAGTCTTGTCTAAGCAGGAAAATTGGATAGTACAGGTCTGCAGATACCATGGTGATGAGTATGATATACATATCTTGAAAGGCTCTGATGCAGTCGCTTGAAGCAAGGTACCCTGTTATGCACAGTTTCCAGAAATTACATGCTGTGTGTGATATTTAACTCTACCAACTTGGCTCTGTGCTTGACTTGTTCTAAACATCTTGCTGACTGAAATTTGTAGATTTTGTTGAAGCTCCCTGTATTGTAGCTTATTATAGGCAAGGAGTTTCAGTTTATGTTTGCGCTATGCTAATTGTTAATGATGTGAAAAAGTGTATGAGCTTATTTTACAGCAAAAGGTTTAAAATTCAGTTTCTTACAACTGAATCTTAACGTGTTACAGTACCGTTTTCTGAATAAGTAAAATGACTCTGAAGCATGCAAATCAAGAACTAACACACAGGTAAAATATAAGTAAGGAAAAACTTACAGGATTCCAGAATAAACAGTATTTTATTAATGCCTATGCCTCGTCCTTTCTGTAAATATTTAAGAAAAATATAAGTGACTTGGATGAGAATTTTCAATAATGAATAGGATTAAAGTAAGTTTATTGAAATTGTATTTCCTTCTAGGCTAGTGTAATTTAGGCAATTCTGCTTAAAAGTATAAATTGCGGTGCATCTTAGTGTGGACAAGGGTGTAGGGACATCTGTTCATTGTGTAGCACAGTATGAGTGATGGCCGAAGGGTTTTGCTTGAACAAGGGCAGTGAGAACACTGTATTTTGCATACCTCTTTCAAGATAAGAAATCATGGGGAAACATCTGTGTGTACGGTATGAAAATGCCCAACATTATAGTTTTATATGCTGCTATACATGGCTGAAAAGATACTAGTGGGAGTGGAGAGTATTTGTTTTCCATCTTTACTTTTCATGGACTGAAATCCTGTATAAAACGCGTGAGGTAGCAGAGCACAGTCCTGTTAAGGCAGAGCAGATACTGTGATCAGCTTGAACCTGCAATCGTACCGGTTAGTCCTTCACCAAGAGTAAGCGAGGACACTTGTAGAATAAGCTGCTGAAGGAAGGCTGCTTATCGTGCTGTATTTTGTCTTGTAAAATACAAAAGAGCCCTGTTCATAACAAGATAGTTGCATTTAATGTGCTTATTTAGTTACGCATATAACAGACATTTTTCATCTTACCTGTACTTGCAGTGCTATCTTATGCCCGCACCAAAAATGCAGGTCATGGAGGGAGTGAAGGGATGGACCCTGCAATCAGTGAATCTTCCAACAGAGTGATTAAATTAGTATCAAATTATGCCCTTGGGAATTTCTAAGCTCGTAAATATGGTAAGCAGTATGGTAATCGGAAAAAGCAAGTTTGTTTTTTGTATTCAAAGAGTCTTTGTTTCTTTAGTCATTGTTCTGAATTTCAGCATGAACTCTTGTACAGCAGTAGCTTCTATGGTTTTACTGTCTGCAGTGAAGGATCTCTGTTGACTTTGCAATTTTGGGGTTTCCTCTTTTTTTTT
>VXBL01005968.1:647597-707533 GCA_013400195.1 Aramus guarauna
CCCTACTGAAGGTTAGAAGAGAGGTACGTGGGTCACCTTACACTATCCATGGTAAATAAAACTAAATGAGGAAGCAAGTACAGAGATTATATTTCAGCTATTGCTTCAGGAACTGACTAAACCTTGATTTAATTGAATTCAATTTAGATTGGTTGAATATTGCTGCTGTTGTAATTAAAGAAAGAAAACTGCAGCTAACTAATCTGTTTTTCTGCATGTCTCTTGTACCTGCCTGAAATGTATTCTGTTTTTGAAGTACAAATGAACAAGTGAACTCTCCAGCTAAGCAGATTCAGTGTTTGTGCCTAGATGATTATGCATTAACTATTTCATGCTTATTGGGATGGAAAAAATGAGGAGATTGGAGAGGATGAATAGCCTGCTTAGGAATATCCAAGAAGGAGGAAAAAAATCTGACCTAATAATCTGCTTTAGTGGTGATCAGTTTATTGTATCCTAACTTAGTTAAGGTCAAGATAAAAGTAAATAATTTTGTAGGTCCTGTACGTCAGAGATAAAATGGTAGCGTATGCCTCAGCTTTGCAACTAAGACTTCAGTTTTAAAAGTGCTGGGACATGTGTTCAGCTTTTCAGATGTAAATAGTCCCATTAGATGAAATCTGGGTCCAACTGGAGTCAATGGTAAAACCTGTGGCAATTTAAATAAGGCTAGAGTTTCATGAATGAGTTCAGTGAGACTACTTGTATACATAAAGTTAAACACATGGCTAAGTGTTTGCAGGATAGAGGGCCTGCAAGGATACGAGAATAAGACCCTTGCGATGCAGTTTGAAGTCTGACCTGTCTTGCTGTTGCATGATGGAGAGCCACGGTGAGGAAGTAGGTGAACCTTTTGGGCATAAACAAACACCGAGTATATAAAACATCATAAATAACTACAATTCATAAAACGCTTGGTTGGTCCTAAATAATGAAGCAGTGAAAATGTTTATGGGCTGTGCTTGTTCTTGTAATATATTTTTATTTTATATTTTTTGGCACAAATGCATGTAAGGAATTAGTGTCGTTATTATGTTTCATTATTCAGAAGAACTTAGTAGTGGGAGATGCTTCCTTTTGGAAGGAGAGGAACGTAAAATAGAAGTTACAGGCCAGCTCCCTTCCCCCCCCACCCCCCGTCTACTACTCAATCATAGGAGTCATACAATATTTGATAATTATATCAACTGTTTTAGTCATCATGTCTATTAACTACTTAATTTCATATCATGTTTGGTAAAGAAGCACTGTGGGTATTACCGTAACTGTGACGGTTCTCACCATCTGAGGCTCTCCCCTCCAGATGTTTCACTGGTTTGCAAATTTGATTTGGAGCTGCTCGTGCAGCAAAACAACTGTCACATGCACTAACAGATCTCTGTCCCTCTCTCTGTGCCGAACACCTTTGCAAAGCCTAGTTTCACGTTTCTTGGCGAGAAATACTGTTTGGAGGACTGCCCCCTTAATCCTGTGAGATTTAGATAAGTGCAATTTTCCAGGTTTTTGAAGGAGTCCTAATTTACATTTCATAACAGACACACAACCAAGCAATTAGCATGAAGTCTTATGGCAGCCTGACAGTCCTTTGTGCCTATGGAAACAGTTACACAATAGTGCATGTGCAAATAATGTTATCAGGTGCCCTTTGTGCGTTCTCACCTGCCTTACCTGGAGCATACTAAAAAGCTGCAGCCTAATTCTCATTTAAACTCAACCTGCTCTATTGTATGATGAACTTGCATAAAGAAAGAAACATTGAGATCTTAAGAAAATAATAGCTACTAGTCATTCTTTTAAATGACTTAATTTTGGCATGCTGTCACAGCTATTTTTGTTTCTGCATGGCATTAAATGCCAGTGATGGGAGGAACATGACCCCCCCAAGCGAGGTTAGATTCAGGCTGCAACCTTTCCTTTGTCTTTGCTCTCTCTCCTTACAGGTAGGTGCAGAACCTTGTCTCTTCTCCAAGTTGGAGACTGATATTGCCTATGTGTTTGGAGAACAGAAGAGAACTTGCCAGCTCTGCTATCCTGCTGATTGTACAGTCTAGTTGTTGCTGTGGAATAGACACAGAAGACTTGGTGTAGTGGGCAAGTAGGAACAAAGTAAAGCAGCAAGGCAGTAGGAGGTTCAGCAGTGGTACAAAGCTTTTCAGGTAGTGTGCACAGGTGTCATCTCTGATTACTTTCTCACTTCTTAGTGTTTGTAGCTCTTAAGGTTTGAGGGGCTTTTGTTTCAGTCTGATAAGATGCTGATTTAGTTCCATTCATTTCAGTTACATTATCCCACTGGGCAGGGAGTGGTACCTTAAGGTGCTTTCAGGAGCACTTGAGAAGAGATGTTCTGCCCCAAGGAGCTTTGGACTCAAAGGCATGGGAACAGCAATGCTTGGAAAGGAGGCAGTGTATGCGTAGTGGTCCGGTGTGTTAGACTCTGTTGTGTTTGCAGCCTTATGGTGACAGTGAGGGAAGTTCTGGAGAAAGGAGAAGGCAAGACAGAAGATGTAACTGAGAGGAGTGAAATGAGATATAGCCCTTGATGGTTGTTAGGCACGTGGGATGCAGAAGATCAAAACCCAGTACAGAAACTGGGAGAAAAATTGCTCTCAGCGCGTGAATGCTGCTACTGCATTTGCTGAAAGAGACATTAGCCCTAGATTTTTGGCAGTCTCAACTGTTTCTGTTGTAGCAAGCCAGGCTGGGTCAAACTGCTTAAGGCAAGTATAGTTGCCTCACTGAAACAAGCATGAGGTTGGTGACACCATCAGCAGGGCCACCAGGTCTGAAAGGGGTAACTGCTAGCTGTAGAAGTGGGGATGAGCAATTGGTGCTGATAATCTGACCAGACGGTACCAGTGGAACCTGTCCAAAGAGGTCTCCGCGTGGTTTTTACTCCTGCCTTTCACGAGTTTTCAGCTTGCTCTTCTAACCTGTTCTCTCCCCATCTCCATGGGTGGTTTTCTCCTCTCGTGTTTCCTACAATGGAAAGCTAATAAGACGTATACAGAAAACAGACGCTGGAACCAAAGTAGGAAAAATGAGCAATGGCTTGGTTAATAGAGTTAGGCCCTTTCAAGGAGAAAGACACAATGTGGACTAAAAAAAGAGATAAATTGTTTGGGAAAGGAAAACGGATAAAACAATGTGGCTGAAGACAGAGGCTGAGCTGTTGCTGTGCAAAAACTAGATTGCTGCGGAAGCCACGGTTTTGCGGCTGCCTTGTTTGGCTATTCCTCGCACTAAGTCCTAGTTTGGGACAGCAAAATGCTGCTGCTTTCAGCTGGTCCTTGCCAAGGCTGCTGTGTGGCTAATGAAGCGCTAGATTTTAACCTAGTCTTGGCACTAGCAGTTCTGATGGAAGGCCAAGCTGAACTATCAGCAGAGACAATACTATTTTTAGGGCTACGTATATGAAGTAGTTGATGATATAAAGCTGTAGAAACTTTTGGAAAGTGGCACTGTGTCTTGTGCTTTCGATACTTTTGAAGAAGTTTTCAAATCTCTCTCAACATGAGAATTGACTGTGAATTTCAAACATAGCATTGCACTGCATGTGGCATTCATTTATTATGCCATTATTAGATTAAATGTTATGGAATAAACAAGTATTCTTTTCCATGTGTTTGCTTTGGTTATTGCTATGGAGGACAAATGTTCATATTTAATACAGGGTAAACAGGCTTTTCTCTTTCTTTTCAAACTTCACCTTCTTTCCTACCGTGTCTACCTTAAAGGACAAAGGAAACCTTAATTTTTACATTAAAGAAGAAATGATTTGTAAAGACACATTATACTCCCAGGCCTCCAAGACTTGTGGTCTGGAACTGGAAACATAGCCACAACTAATGTATTCAGAGACCAGCTCAACGTGGAGTTTTACTCAAATGTTCAGTGGATGCTCTCAAAAATGGTGAATGAAACTTTAAAAATTTCCTGCATTTCCCTACATATTGCCTGACTTTTAATGCTGGCATGAGCTTGGTAGAAATGCATTATGTAATTAGACTGCTATCAATTTATCGTGAAAAACAGAATAGTGGTAGTTCCCCCCACGTCCCTTGCTGGTTCATATATATCTCTGATCCTAAAACAGGAAAAAAATAGTCTGATATTTTCATGTTGGCATTATATATATATATATATATATATTTAATTTTCTTAGGTGGGAAATATGCTTTAGAAGTGTTAATGGCCATGGCCTGTGTTCACCTTTAGCTGATCTGGCATTTTTTATCAGACATCTGTATTCCGTGCATGATGAGATCTGGGCTTTGTGCAGAGTGACAGAACTGGTCTCGAGCAGCCAGATTGCGCAGATGAGGCAGTAACGACTGCGGAGAAGGTCGCCTCGTGCCTTGGCAGTACTGCTCTCACCACAGCTATTGGTCAAGGTGGTATGACGTAGCGCATTCAAGTGATAGGCATGTAATGGCAATATTCAGAAGGCAATAAGAACTCTTATACGTGAACGTAAGAAAAGTATTGTGAGCATTCAGGAATGATAAAGTTTTTCGTAGCATGATTTCATCACTTGCTTTGGTGTATAGTTAACTATCTTAAGGTCGTGTAGCAATAATACTCTATTTTCACAAGAGTTTAACTGGAGTTTTGGAGACCACGCAAATATGAGGAGCAACTGCAATCTCTGTCCAACTTAACAGAGGGCTAAACCCAGGAAATTGTCCAGGGTAAGGGCTGACAAATGGGCGATGCATACTCTTGAGTTCCTCTGAGGTCTAAATATACTTGCAGAGCCTGAGATGAAACATCGTTGTGTTTTTGCCTCAATGTTAATCTGAGTAACTTGGATTTAGATATTTCTGGCATATTCTAGAGTTATGGCTCTGTCTTCAGGGCAGACGTAGCTAGAAAGCTGAGATGGAGACCAGTACCAAACTTAGTAAATGGCTTATCTGCAATATGGGTGGTTCAAAAGTATAAACTATATCCTTTCTAATTTACTATAATAACATGAGTTTTGAAGCAGTTGGATCTGTCAGGAGTTGGGTCCTCGCTATTTGAGAGTCTATGCAAGTAGAAACTGTCCCAGTCCTAAAGGGCTTGTTGTTCGGGTTCTTATTCTGGAACAAAAAAACCCAACCCAAAACCAACATACTTCATATCTACCCCTGTCCATTTTTTTATTTTACTTAGTAGGATTGCTTATATAAACCTAAACATTGGTATGTCTGTCTTATTTTTTTAAGAACATAAAAATCTTGGAGATTTTGTTCATGCTTTATTTTTGATTACTTCATGCTGTGGGTATTGATGAGGTAATGGAAATTTGGATCTGAAATGTTGGCGTGGGGAAAACAAATTATGTGCAATGTTTTTCATCAACCATAATTAAAGGAATGACTATTACAATCAAAACTAATTGTGTTTAATAAAGGTTTGCTTTCGGTTTTTTGGTAATGTATCAGAGTCACACTCATAACTTTCCTTTCATGTTTCAGAAAGCTGTTGCAAAACTGTATTTTGCTTCTTCAGTATACCTATCTCTAGGAGAAAAGGAGATTCAGTATTTTATGAAGGTAGTTATATTTCTTAAATCACTGAACCAAAATGCAGTGGTTACTGTTAATAAATATTTTACTTTGTTTTTAGGCTTGGAATGATCAGCAGTGCCACAAGCTAATCTGTGGATTTGCCCGAGGTGGTGTTGTGAGCCTTCAGAGTGATATATTTGAAGTTGTGCTCATCCATTGTTTTACTGAATAAAATTTGCACTTTTAGCAAAGACCTGCCCATAGCCTTAGCTAGGTAGATAATCTTATGCTTTTTTTTGAAGTGATATTTTACAAAGTCTTTTCCCTTTTAATTGCTTTAACATTACTTTCTTCTGTGTTGGGTTGGTGTTTTCTCTCTTTTTTTCTTCTTCCAGATTTAATCATCTAGTATTAGGAAAACTGTTGTTTTCAATGTCAAACAAACCTTAACAGAAAAAAAATGTTGGGAACAAAAGCAGTTTCATATCATCGTAGACCATGAACTGTGAAAGTAGTGCAAGTGCAACTAATCTTCTTGCATGTTGATATTAAATTTGTTCTGTCTCCTGGTTGTTTTTTACTTTTGTTGTTGTTTGCTTTGTTTGTATCTGCTTGTTCTTTCCTACCTCACCCTTAGATTGCACCTGCTGTGGGCTGAGGACAAACCTGCCTGGGGCTTGTACAGTCTCTTGCGGAAAGATGTCTTCACTGACGGGCTGGATTCTTTACATGTTGCTACTCCGTTCTCTGCATCTGATCTTTGTTTTGTTGTATCTTATAATTCATGTAATCTGCTGCCTCTGGTGATGTAAGTCTTTGGTAAGGACAACTGTCAGGATTTTACTTTGTTGAATGCCAGTGAAGGTGTCTCTTCTATATTACATGAAGTTCTTGAACACTGAAGAGATGGTAAAATGGAAAAAATAATAGGAAACAATGGTGCTCATGTAAAATACATGCTACTTATGAATTTTACTCATGAGCTGCAATATGCCCTGCAGTACACCTTTGTCAGCAGGGCAAATCTGAGAGTGTTGTCCCCCGGTCAGGAGTCAGGGCCCCCCTTTAGGTCTGGAGGATTGTCACGGCAGTCCTGAGGATACATACTCTGGTTTCCCAGGAGTGGTTGCTGCAGGATGAGCACGATGGCCTTGGTGAAGGCCCCTGGCTTTTCCTCCCCTGCCTGCTTTGCTCAGATAATCCTGCAGCAGCTGTCAGAGGTTCCCTTTGATTCCTCTGGCTTCAACCCAGCTGCAAGGGCAGTAGAAAGCTGGCCCTGACCCCTGCTGAGCTGATAGAGATAAGAGCAACAGCATCCCCGATGAAACCTATGTGCCATCGCCCTATTTCAACTAAGTGAACGCTAGGGATTTGTTTTCCAAGGATGAGCGATACGCGCTGCTCCTCCCCGTCGCTGGTCCCAGTGATGCCAGCTGCGCGTACCCTGTCCCCGGAGCCCCCCCGGGTGGGGTGTGGATTAGCGATGCTCTGTCAGCAGTTCCCCGTGATTGCGCTCCTGCTTGGGAGAGCTGGAAGGAGAAAGCGGGTGCTCGTAGATCGGGTTATGCTCAGATTTGAATGGGAGCTGCTGCCCATGGTTTTGGGATCGGCTGCAAAAAGTGTCATGGGTGGCTGTGTGCGGGGCAGCCGGGGGCTAGTCAGCAATGAGATGAAAAATGCAGAGCTGCCAAGCTGGTCCTGTGTTATTTGGGGCCTTTTGCCAGGCTCAGTGGAACAAGCATCCCTCACTTCAGATGATGTCTCACTGTCCCTGAAGTAAATGTTTCTCTTTTAAAAGTTTTTCTCCTCTTATTTTTAACTTCAGCATGAATTTGTGAACTGTCTTTGCTTAGGAAGGGTGCTCTGCAGCTGATTCAGTTCTTTTGCAGGAAAACGTCCCCAGTGAACTGATTTGGAGATGGCTTAACGTATAATCTGCAGTGTGAGGAGGCTGGTGGGGAGAAGGGTAGGGGTCATTTGAGGTGATTAAATCATTCCCTAAATACTGATAGACAGTTTGAACATATACCGCTTGGATTAACTGCCTCCACTTTATAAACATACCTGGTTTTCTGCCAAAAATATTTGTTTTCCCACAGGTAAAAAAATTAATGTACTAAGTCTAAATTAATCTGGATTAACTTTTATTAGCACAGTCTACTTTATCTTTTTATTTTGACATGCTCAACTCTGCTAGGAAGATTCAATAGTTTTTTTAATGTTTGAACCTGGTATGTGAGACCTTTTGAAGTGTGTAGTTATTGCTGATTTTCCTTTTCTAGAGCTTCCATGTCACTCTGTTTAATAACAACGTTTTTTAATGCCTAGAAATGCAGAGGGATGATACAAAAGTTATTTTTATTATTTCAACCTACAAACACTCTTCTTTGAAGAGCTGAATTTTGAAATAACCACCCACCCTACAGCCCCTCTAACCTGCTAACATGCAATATTAATCCCAGCCTAAGTGCTGAAGGGTACACGTAAAAGCCTTACAAATGTATTTCCGCACAGACTTGTGAAATCATGAGATTAAAAGTGTATATTCCTCCTTTAGTTATTGCCGTTCCCAAAATGTCAAGATTGTGGCTTTGTTACTACATGGCCGGCGTTAGCTGGGCTTCAACCCTTCCGCAAGGTGTCAGAAATTCCTTTCTGAAAACATTTTAATCTCCAAAGTCATTTTCTCTTCCTCCTGACGCTGGTGGTGCTGATGTGACAAGCTGCGGGTGAAGGCAGCAGCCCGGGGGGTCCCCGTTGGCGGTGCGGCTGGGGACCTCGGGCAGCCCCGCTCCCCGCTGGCTGCTTGAGAGTTAACCCAAAACCCGGGCGTGGGAACCTGCTTACAGGTGCCTGAGCTGATGATGCACCTGGTCAGAATTAGTATGTCAGCGCTGTTTGCATGAAGTGTTATGAATGCCATCCGACCAGTGCTTAAAGAGCAGGGTGAAACAGAGCCCTTTGTGATTGTTTGCTCCTTTGCGTGTCTCATGACTTCCTAATAAAAAAACCCAAACCAACACAAACAACCAAACTTAATTTGTCTGTTCTTTTCTCTTCTTTGGAGCAGTCAGAAATGTGGATTTATGCATTGAACAAGGGAGTCCATCTTCTATCCCTTTCCCTTTTCATCTCCAAAAAGTGGTAGGAAAAAAGAAAATACAAATGAGATGTTTAAATTAAATTTTCCCTGTTTTCGAAAAGGGCTTTTCGCACCTATTAACTCCAGTTTGGGCTTTAAAAAATGACAGTGCATGTAACTTCCAGTGTGCCTTTGTGTGTCTGTGGGAGCACTGGACAGGGACTAAAATCAAATCCTCCTTTGACCATTCAGCCCGATCAAGCTCCACTCTACTGTGCCAGTGGGTCTCTGCGCGTCTTCGAGATTTACAGCCCCTAATCCAGGGCAACTGTCAGGAGTCCCAGCGTGTGGTGTTCCTTAAAATAAAAAAAATCTTTTGCCCAAATGTTAAACTTTTTTATTCCTGTACATTTCTTGTGTTTGAGGAGATAGTGTACAGTGGGAAGGAAGGTCTTTTTAGCCTCATTAAAAAGCAGTTTCTCAAAAAGCTTTACTTTATGGTTCCAGTCTGATATTCCATAGCTTTTGGTGTTTGCTTATTTTTTTGTTTAGTTTTGTTTTCCTGATGTGTTTTGAGTTTAACCAGATTTTTCAGTTGTGTTGTGTTTTTCTTTTTGTACTTTCCTCAAGTTTTTCTCCTTTACTGTGGAAAAACTAACTGGTAATTCCCCCTTTTCTATGGCAGTTTTGAAAATAACACTGGAACAAATGACACAAAAGTGCTATCGGTCTGGTGACTTTTCCCAAGTATTTGCATTTATGTGGCTGGGTGCTGCTGGCTGTAAGGGAGGCAAATCTACTGGCAAATGCTTCAAGGGCAATATATATTTTTTTTTTTTCCTTCTCCAGGTATTTTCTACTGTTGATATTTACTCAGGTTGTCCTCAGCTATTTATTCTTTGTAGTGGTTTTAATTTGGGATTGCTGAAAAATATTACTGGCAATGCAACACCCAAAGACATCTGGTTAGTTTTTAAAGTATTTCTTGTTATTAATTGACCATATATTTGCAAGATCAGCCTTTTGCGGAGCTTCTCCATTTATTTATTTATTTATTTGTTTGTTTTATCTACCAAGACAATAGGCGAAGCATGCTGTCAGCCTTACATGTTCAGATGTGCCAGTTAAATGGACAGATGGAGAAAACCTACTGTGTGCCTGTGCTTCAGGGTGGGTTGGTACAGATGTGCGTAAGCAGAAGACACATTTGCCTTCCCTTAGTTTGAGCTTTGTTTCAAATTCTGCTTCTGTTTAAGGTCCTTCTCTCTTGCTGGTGTGTTTCTCTCCTAAATAGGTGGGTGGAAGAACCAGGAGATGAACTATTGGTTTCCGAGGAATGTTATACTTGTAACTGAGTGATGTTGTAAGCTCTTAAATTGTGTATGATCTGTTTGGTCTTTCAGATCCCTTCTAGAAGAGATATTCAGCAGATGTGTTGTAACTAGACTCTATTGGAAAAGGTTACAGTCTGGAGAGGAATGTCCACTCTGTGCTTTAAATCTCTTTCCATTAAAAGTTTCCTTTGTTGCCAAGGAAATAAAGCAATGATTATGTTATAGCGCTGACAGTTTTGCTAACGATTCATATTCCCAGAACAAGACTAATGTTGTTAAACTGTAGAGGATGATGTAAAATTCAAGGACTCTTAATAAAGTTTTTGATGGGACTAAAATATAAATTTACATACTACACCTCCCTCCCCCTTTCTCAAGGGGATGGAGGAAAGGACCCCCTATTTGATGTATTTTGGTAACTGTAGCATGTAATTAGGCTCTCTCCCCACCTCTGGTGATGTAAAGAGCTCCACAGACTCTGTAAGCTGGGCTGCATTTACTGAGGATTAAGTGTGTTGGGGTTCTCCCTGCTGCAGTTCATGCTGCTACTTTTTACTGCTCTTTCAGTGTTGTAGGTCTTCGCGAGGAGGAGGAGCTGTTGCCCATGCCCCATTCATAGCCATCTTGTTCCTACTTTATCTCTTCATAGTGAGAGGTGTTTTCATCCCTCTCTTTTCCTTTGGTCCATGTGCTTAGAAAATATGATACTGAGACTATTGTTGCTCTCTTTGTTGCAGTTACTGATGCTGGTGTAAGTGCATTGGACAGTTTTACTGTGTACACTGGGAAGGAGGAGGAAGCAAACAGGTATCTGTGCTCAGGGTAAAATGATGTTGACTCAAATACTGGTCACTTTTCTACCCTCTTCTAAGTCTGAGCATCAGTGTAAGACTCAGAAGTGAGCTATCTCCAGTGAGACCATGATGCTGCATCTTCGTCCTCTTCCCCCAGCTGTTCCTGAGAAAGGAAATCCTATTTTTCTTTACCTTTGAAGTTGGAAAACTTGGTGATGGCAGCTTTATTGAATAAAGAGGAAACCCAAGTGGACGCAGCCTGAATTTTAGTTTTTTCTCTGACATGCTTGTTCTCAGTGCGTGTTTGGGCAGGTGGTCCTCGATGGTATCAAATCCCAGGAGCCTCTGAGATGAATGGAAAACATTCAACTGTATTAAACTGTCTCAACAGAGCACATTACCTGTGGCTGTGCGAGGGAAGAGGGAGTCTTTCTTTCATCATGAATGATGCCAAGCTGCACCACAAAGCTGCTTTTGAAGCTAACAACTGCGCTGTCTTGCTGTGTAGCCCATTTCTCATTTGAAAACTTGAGCCTGAATGACATACTAGTAGGATCAGCAAGATTCATTTTGCCTAACTTCATCATCTTAAAATTAGGTCTAGTTGAAGATAGTTATGGGGGCTCGAACATTGCTCAGAGGGAACAATGATGGGCAGCTGCTGCAGGCTCTGGATTTCCTTACAAGAGATACTTCTCCCCTTCTGTCTCCATTCATAATGGTTAAATATTTTAAATCAAATGTCTAAAATTTACTAAATTTACTTCTCCTGTATGTATCATGGGATTCTCTCCTTTAACTTGAGCATCACTGTTTATTAATAACCTTTGGAAATGATCATCTTGTGGTAAGGAGTGGATACTGACTTCTTGGATTTGATGACCAAGATATCAAAGATGACCAAATAGTATGGCTAAAGTGTGCAGAATGTGTCTAGTTAACCTTTGCTTTAAAAAAAAATCTTCCTTTGCCTCTAGTGCTTCATTAGAAGACTACCATGTAGAAAGATAAAATGGAGAGACTAATGTTATTGCTGATCTATTGTATATACAAATACTGGTCTTTTTTAACCGACATTACTAGAAAAATGTCAGTACAGTCGCACATCTTTTATCCTTCCCTTCCCCCATTTTTCATTTAAAAAAAAAAAGGAAAAAGAAAAACGTAGTGGTATTACATCAGCTGAAACTAGCTCAGAGCTAAGTTAATATATAGATAGTAAACAGAATTAGGCTGACTCACAGCAAAGAAAGATGTTCCTTATTTCAGCTTTCAGACTCAGGAAGAGGGCAGATTGCTTTTAAAAACCAGCTACAATTATGACAAATTAGAGAAATTAAAATATTCTGTAGAAACATGGAGAATTCACAGGGTTGTCTTGTCCTAGGCATGCAGGAAGAGAGAGGCATGATGCAAGTGATGTGGTTAAATTAGGTCACGGCATGAGCTTCGGTGGGGATTGCTAGTAAATAATTCGTGCAGTGGAGGAGAGCTTCCTTCCTTAATTGTTTCCACCTGGTAGTAGGCTATTGTCAGACCGGGGACCTCTCTGCCCCTTCGAGCAGCACTTCGAATGAGAAATATACAGTGCATTGCGAATGAGAAGTGTTTGGGTAATAGCTAATTCTGTCTGGCTTCGTTTTACAAAGCTGTTTGGAAATGTGATAGAGAAGCGTTCTCCGTTAGGAATACATGCTTTCCCACTGCGGTCTCACTTGGGAGACTGTTTTCCTGGGATTTTGTTTTTGTGTTCCCTGCTTCTGCTACTGCAAGAACTGTGGCATGTTTTAAAAGGGGGTATAAAAATGTGAAGTGTTACATCAACCTTTTAAACCACTGTGATTTCTTTGTTTCAGACAAATGCACCCAAAAGTTGTTTAGGAGTGCGCTGCCTTAATAGAAGACATATAAAGCAAGAGTCCTTTCTTATACTCTTGATTTAGCTACTAGGAAGGAGATTAACATATTAATTTTATGCATTTGCCTTGCCGGAAAAAAAAAAAGAGGAAAGAGAGGGCATGCATGTGAAGTGATATCACTACCCTATCTTGAAGAAAATCATAATGAATTCTAATGCTAGCACTCACTCTTTGGAAATCAGCTTGTCTCATCTAATGCAGCTGTGGAGTTGCTCAGAAATTCAGTCCAGTTTTAGTAGCTGAAGGTTAGAATATGGAAGTCCCTCCTTTTGTAATCTGTGCTTCCTTAAAAGTGTGCTTGATTTCGTCCTTCAAAGTCTGGAGGACTTGGAGGAAGTGAAATGGGGTAAGCTTTCATCAGGAATCAACTGAAATGTGGTGTTTCAAGGCAAGTATATAGGATTACTGCAGCCTGCCTGTTTACATCTATTGCAGTTTCACAGTCTCGTTTAATTTCTCTCAAATGATGGTACTGTAGCCTAATTAATAGTTTGTTATATTTGTTGATGGGCTCGGGAATCAAAAATTCAAAATTAAATTACAGCAATTAAAAATGTACCAGCAATGAGACTTTTGACTCTAGAGGCCTTAACAAATACAGTCGGATGGGTTACTGACAGCCCATTGCCTGTGTTGACCGATAGGTTCGGCACCACTGAACACGCGCGGTCGCTTGTCCGCCCACCGTCCCCGACATGAAGCAGGAGGCAGAGGAACGTCTACTGGCTGGGGAAGCATCATCTGCCCGGGCTCCCCCGGCTTCCAGAGGCTGCTTGGTATTAGTTGTGGGATATTAAGCAGGGGCAAATCTGCCTCAGTATGTTGGAATGAGATTGCGTATTTCATTAAAACCTAATTTGTTTTTCATGGGGAAGTACCAGAGGCTTCGGCAATTACCATACTTGTAAGATGGGGAGAAAGATGCTTGGATGAAATCTAGCAAACAAGACGGTCAGTGCTCATTTTGTACCTCCTTTGTGAGTCATTTTGAACTGAATTTGCATGAATGTAGCGGACCCAGAAAACCTTTTGCAACAATTATCTGGTGATACCACTATATAATCAGCTGGAGATAATGGGTACCCTTCTTCCAGACTTTTTTTTCACAGCTGTTTCTGGCCTCTTCAGAACCTTCCTCTGCCTCCTTGGGGGTGTTCTGAGACAACCTGGGGGTGCCCCAGAGAAGATACATGAAGGATTGTTAGGTAGGAAGAAGGAGGGATGCTGGCCTTTTGACATAAGGATTTGACCCTGCTTCTTTTTTTTTTTTTTTTTTTTTTAAATCAGCACTGTTTAAGGACCAAAATCTTGCAAGGTGCATAAATCCCTGATATTGAAGCCTGGATTGAAAGTGTTTCATACATCTCAGGTTCATGATCTAATCTAGGAATTGAATTGAGTCTGTGTAACTTGCATGCTACATTTTGAAATGCTTGTCAGATTAAAAAAAGAAGGAAATTGGTGAGTAAGTAGTGCCAAGTAAGCTCTATAGTTGCGGTGCTTTTCTCTTTGTTTCAAGTAGTGGATTAGGAAGCTGAGTCTTGAGCTGTAATGAAAAAGGGATTTGTTCCTTACAGTTCGTATAGTTGGGAAAGTTACGGATTTGTAAATGACAGAAAAAACCCACCTTAAATCTGAAATGGCAGTGCAGGCATTTTTTGGTGGGGAAGAGGCAAGGAGGAAAGTGTGCAGAGAACTCTGTGGGGCAATGCAGTTTCTGTTTCCAGCCTATGGAAGTGGTTAGCAGCTGCTTACTGCCCTTCGCTGGTTTTAATTGACAAGGTTCCCGTCTTGAGAGTTTTCCGGCGTACGCTTGTATCCCATTGGGCTTGGCTTTCTCTGTACAGTAAAAGAAGCCTGGCATATCTCTTCCACTACGGTGGCAGAAATCAAATTGCATCAGAACAATCAGACATTGTGAAGTGAGTTGTTATTGAAGTCTCTTTGCCTGAGACACAGCTGTTTCTCAAACATATGTTATCACAACAGCTACAAGCCTCGGTAATGCTGCATGGGGAAGAAAGAATTATCACTGAATTGCTGTTCGAAAGAGGAATAAAATCTAAGTGAACACCCATCTTCAAAGAAGCTGAAGTACAGCTTGACTTGCACTTGCTGCCTTTTGGGTGTATTAATTTTTTTCATTCTGCAACATAGATTGCCTGAGGAAAAACCTATTAAATATGCAAAGACCACTTTCAAAGGCGGTGGTATTGGACTAGATAGTCTGTTCTATGCAGATGCAATTCCAGTATGCCTTCGCGTGTGTTTGTGCTTTGTGCGTATATAAAACTGACTTCAGAAGTTTAATGCTGTTCTAAGTCTAAAGCTGCTGTTGTAATCACTTGATTTGATACTTGGTATCAAAGCTGGAAGTAGTTTTGTGGGTGTGCTTCTAATGCTAACTAAAATACTCTTAGTGACATTATTTTTTTTTTTTAAATTCAGAGATATCTTAATTTTTAAAGATATCATTGCTATTTAAAAGATGTGTTGGCTGAGCTAAAAGATAAGGGAAACATTAAAAATGCTTTGGAAACGTACGTTTGAGCACTATCTAAACTGTTTTGTTTTAAACGACGATGACATTTCACCTGCAGTACATCAGTTTTCTGAATTTCAATAGCCTTTGGTTTGATCCCTCCATGAACAACTGAGCCCCGCTAGCAGCAGAGCAATCTTTTCAAATGCATTGCCATGCTGTGCATGCCTCTCTGTATTGTGATACTATTGCCTTCAGTAATTTTTCTAAACCCATACTTCCATATCTAATATTCTTGGTTAGTAATTTAACCAATCTCCTCTATAAATACGATCTTTTTGTTTCCACTTCATTGCTGTTGTGTGTAGCTGTGCAATTGCATGGCCTACTTAATTTTATGGTTTATGGACAATCTCCCTTCAAAGGATTTGGGAATCCCTCTACCAATTAGATAACATCTATTTTACCATTACTCTCATATAATTGTGTATGATAACATAAAACTGAGGCTCCTAAAGCAATTTGATTATTCATTTAGATAAGAAGTCTTACCATAAATCCTTGTTGACAGTGGAATGGAAACAGAGTATTTTAGCAACTGAGGTGGATGTACAAGTGCTCCAGCATTCTCTGAGTGTGCTGCAAAATGCTTTCCTGTAAGGGCATTCCTATAGGGTACCACATGGACATATGGTCTTTGGTCATTTTAATTATTTTTTTCCCTCCCTGGAAATAAAGAAAAAGATTTCTTGGAAAGATGGTGGCCTTGTATCTCTTAGGTGAAAGAATTGTTGTCCTCTCCTGGAAAGCAAAGGTGTAATGAGGGAATGGGTTTTGTGATGAGGCTTCTGCTTTTATGCTGTGGGAAGGCAGGGCGAGGATGTGTGCTGCAGAAGAGGTGGGGGTAGGCAAAGTCCTTTCAGTGTTCATGTTCTGTAGTGAAGGAAAAGAAAGGTTGCAGTGTATAGCATGAGGGGTGCACTTGACCTTAATGGTGCTCATGTTCTTACAGAGTAAGACAAAGATGCCCTTTTTGATGTAAGCATCTTTCTCGTGAACCTTTAAGTTTCACAGTTGGTGGGAAGGGGAGGAAGCTGCATGTGGCTGCTTAATTAGCAGAGAATGTAATTGTGACTTGTATTCTTGATTTATCGTTGAGCACTAATAGTGACTGACAGCCTGAAGAATGCTCTTACAAACATAGCCTGTCTCAAAATTCACGACTGGGCTTCAGTGTGTCTTTATCATCGGTTATGTGTGTTGGGTGGATGCCCAGGTTGTCATTAATGTTGGTGACTCTGCTCTCTGCATCTTCATCACAGCATCACGAAACCAAACGAGAGATCAGGAGGCCAGCCCGGCTTTCTGGCTTCTCCTCCTGCCTTGCCTTTGCTTTTGGTGGCTGAAGGCATCCTTGATTACAGCTGCAGTCTGTGCTCTCTGCTGTCAGAAGAGTTGTGCTTGGGTAGCAGCGAGGGTAGCAGCCTGTTTCCTACTTGCTGCCTCCTGGAGGTGAGGAGGGGCAGAAGAGAATCAATTAAGAGGTGAAAAGCATTTTTTTAAATAAACTGAGTTGATAAAACTCCCAAAAGAGTTAAGCTATTTGCAGGACATGATGAAAGTTTCAACATTTGCATAATTACATTAACATGTGTAAATCAAATGCATTTCTTGCCTCACGGTGAGAGAGGCGGATTTTAAATATTCTATGAAATTTTTGTTTAATATTTGATAGTAAAAGAATTTTTTAGAGCATGTAATTGAGTTGGATTAATGGATAAACAAGTTAAAAGTGATTTCCATCTATGTTTCTTGTTCCACCTAAATCCCCAAGTTTCTGTGTTCTCTTGAGTACTTTTAGCACTTTAGAGGTAAAACCTTGATTTTACCTGACATCAGAACCAATTTCTCAGTGAATGCAGTTTCTAGTATTAAAGAAGAGTTCTTTCTTCAGTAAGAACATTGCTTAATTGAAAATCCTGTCTGTAAATACTAATTCATACTGCCAGGTGACCTCCAGGTATGTTTCTAATCTTGTCTATATAGAAGAGTGCTTAAAGACCAAAGACAAAGAGAACATTTCTAGAGGGACTGTGTTCCCGGCTTAGTTACCTGAAGATAATTTCATCTGTTTCACTTAAGGCTCAGTGTCCTTGATACACGATAGCAGCATTTTCTTCCAACCTTGTCTTGTTTTGCAAGGCTGTTAAATGATGTATTCATGCTTTGTGAAATGCTAGGCATAGATCTGTTGCATATTATGTTTTTATAGGCTTCTGCTATTTTGACAGTATTGTCGCCACTAGTAATGTAAGATTGATTTGAAATTAGATCTGTACTATGCCAGTGGGTAGTGCATCCAATTTGAACATGAGGAGCTAATCCATTTTTGTTCTGAACATAGGGAAAGTACAGTCTTTTCAGAAAGAAGACCTGATCTACTAGAATGTTAATTACCTTCAGAATATCTTGCAGAGCTGCACGAACACAGCTTAATAATTATGCAGATTTAATCAGAAAAAGATGTGTTAACCTCCTTGATACAGGAAGCTTTGCATAGTTCATGAGCAAAGAGATTTATCTCACACTGTCCATCACGCTAGGCTTCCGTGGATTGTTCTGAGCTGCGACTACGGGGAGCAGCTTTGGAAATGGATAGTTTCACAATTGCTTCAAAGGTAGCTTGCAAATGAAGTGGTAAGTTTTAGTTAGGGAAGGTACTTCAAAGGTTTGTGGGTTTAAAGGAACCTTGGAATTACTAAACTCTGATGTTTGGGGATAAGTCCTTGCTGGTGACTAAAAAGTTAACCCTTATCAGCATTTTGCATTGACAGACAAGCCAAATCCTTGCCAGTGTATCACATTGCCGCTGTTCATTGGGCAAGTATCCTTGCTAGGAATTAGTTGGTACGGTGTACTGTCTCAATCATCTTTTGGTAATTGTGCTTACTAAGTACAATACTGTTCTTGGTGAGGAGGAATAACATGCTATTAGGAAATAACTGAAGAAAAGTGTATAGTATGCCATATACAAATTGTAGGGAGAGACAAATTTTTGGCAAGAAATTTAGGAATGTTTCCATTTAAGACTGTAAAGGTCCAAACAGTTGTTGGTTTTTTTTTTTTTTTGTTTTTGTTTTTTTTTTCCGCCCTCCAAGAGGAAGAAATTTGCTTTTCAAAAATCAAATGCTTTGTCTCATTTTGTAAAGTAAAGACTGTTGCTGTTGACTGTCAACTGGTGAATGTTAGATCTCGCCTCTCCTGGATATGGTACTTAAGATACTGTGTACTCTACATGTTAATCACAGTTAGAAGTTCCTATCAAGGAAGCCAGCAAATGAGGAGATAAGGCTGTGCTTAAAAATGTACAAAAAAGATTGTAGACTCATTTATCTGACTGCTCCGGTACACACTGCATTAAAGTGCATAATGAATAACTGCATCATGGTTCATGTAGGGTTTAACATTCTTAGGTTAGGCTTTTATCAAAGGCATTAAAAGAATGAGTAGCTATCGTATGTATAAATTATATGGATAAGCAGAACGTAAAGCAGAAGTGAAGTATGCTGCACCCCTTAGTGGCTAGTCTGCAAAGGATAACAGCATACTTCCCCCGGAGGATTATATAGCTGCCCCTTCGGTTTGCATAGGTCCTCTGCTGAATCGTCAGGCTTCAAATCCTATTTGCTTGTTTATAACATCTTATTTGTTGTCCAATTTTGGAATTATTATATGAGAATAATGTGGAGTGTTCTCTGTTAATGACCAGTGCATAAAAATATTTAGGAAGAATAGAGTACAGTCCTGTCTCTAGATTGATTTCCCGCCCCTCCCCACCCCCCTTTATTTTTTTCTTCTATTTTTGTGCTGGGTAAGAAAAGATCTGATGAACTTGTCTGGTGTATAATTGGAACCCAAACAATTAAGAGACTTCTCTGTTAGGGTTTGGAAATAAATGAAAGCATATTAAAGGTATGGATAGATGGTTACTGTTCTTCTAGGACATGCTAAGAGCAATGAAGAGAAGTAGCTATAGTAATGTATTTTCATCTCCTACTCTTTGGATTAGGGAGCTATGACCTTTGTTTTTGATTGGTGACCTTTCAGCTGTGCTTCATGTTTTGGTCATCAAGTTTAATCAAGAGCTAGATTTTGGTCTTGAATTCTATGTTACTGTACTGCTTTACTGAACCACTCCTTAAATCTCTTGAAAGAATAAAGTTAACTACAAGGATAGAGTGATTTATTTGTTGTTGGTGTCCCTTACCATTGCTAGGTGGTTGCCTATTGCTATGTATGAGTGCCAAAAATAGCTTGTATTTGTCTGTAAAGTCTGCAAGGGAATCTGCAAATTGGTTCTCAAAATCAGATATTTTCTGATAGCGTTACATTCAACGTGTCTTCAAGAGAAGCACCCAAAAATCGATCTGCTTGGCAAGGGACCAGGCTGTTTCATTCCGAGATTTTCTTCACTTTGGAATTTACTTAGCTTCTTTTTCCCTTTGACTGGTGTGAAATAGTCCAAACCAGGATTAGCTCTGAAGAAGGCTGCAAAGTCCTTCTGTTTTCCCAGGCTTTAGGAAGAGACAGTTATGTTGACTTTACTGTCCTTGACCTCTGTTCTCTTCCATGGTCAGTGTATTCCGTGAGTTTCCGGCAAACAGCACACCTTATGGAAGAGAATTTATTTAGCCGGTAACCTTTTTCCTGAAGTGTTCAGCTTCTGGCTATGTATAAATATATAACCCTCTACTTTATCCTACCTGGGGCAATGTCTGTCTGAAAATTACTGGGGGGAAAAACCAAAATCTTATTACTCACTGAATCTGGTTTTGATGATAATAGAAAGTGAATTATAGTGAAGCAAAAAGAATGTAGGACTTTAAACTGTCAAATGAAATTAAAAATTAATCAAGAGGAGTGGTATTCTTCCTGCGTCCTCCTTCTGCCTCTAATGGTAAGATATAAGTATTAGCATGATATGAGGTTGTGGGTTGTGTAAAGACTTAAACCATAATTTTTTCCTGTTTCAGTTAAATGAGCAAAATGAGGACTGATCAAGTGTCTAATACTCCCTATGTAATCAGGTTCTGTGTTTGAACTATTGCAAACTTGGCTAAGGGGTGTCTGTGACTGCACTGATATTTTGATAATATGGAGGTGCTTACAATCTGATTAACTCATGCTGCATTTTTCTTCTCTCCTGCTGGGAATAAAAGTCTGGGGCTAATAAAAAGTTTCCTGACCTCGAATAGGAGAGTATAGTGTTTTATTTCTTGATAAAGATGTAAGTATGAATGCTGATTTTTGCTGATTTTTTTGCAATAAAATTTGAGAGGCATAGGTAACGATACAATTTGAGAGAAAATATGCATAATAAATTTGGCCCTAGCTATTCTTTCTCTCTTTAGAATTGTCAGCTATTTGTTGCAGCAATTGTCCATGAAGGAGTAAGTTTGGTTTTTGTTTTTTTGTTTTTTTTTAAACAAAAGTTTTTCTACAATATGTAGCTAAGAAAATCAAAAGCTTTATTGGTTTAAATGGATCCTCTATTCAAAATTTGTACTTAAAACTTTAAATGTACTTAGGATAATTGTTACTGGGTTTTGTGTATACAGCAACTAGGAGGTCCGCTTTGCCACTTCTTAACACAGGTAGTAAAAAAAACAGAAGGAAATTGAATATGTCTGGCTTTCAAAATTTGCTAAAAATGTATCTAAAAATTTTCTGAAAACTACTTTTCTTTTTCCATTATTATTTCCCAAATATTTTTAATTTAGCATTTCCAGCTTTTTCAAGCTGTTTTGAGTTCAAGTGCTTTCCTTTAGAGCTTGCAGTGACAACATAATGAAGGTCTGCCTGCAGCTGAGGTTGAATTCAGAAGTGTTGATTCACTTAGAGTCAGGAGAAATGCCCAGCTGAAAGCATTTGAGCTTGTAGATTTTGAGCTTTTCATAACAATCAAAGGTGGTTGGGGGCAAAGAAATCATGGCGTGTTCTTCCCTCCTGGTTATGCAGCTCAGATTCCTTAATAACAAAAGTTATCCTGGTGTAGCTGAGGTCCTCCTAAAGCAGCAGTCTCCTCAGCTGCAGGTGGTAACGGATAGGGATGGATGGGTGGAGATGCAGATGCAACTCAAGCTGGGGAGCTGTTTGCCAATCACTCTGTTTTATTCCCCCCTTGCTGGCATCCACTTCTTTGGAGAGCTGGCTCCAGATTTTGTCAGGAGTCCCATTTGGCCTCCATTCAAATCTGATCAAATAAAGAAGAGAGAGAAATTTATGTCTTTGCTATACTACACATTCTCTTGCACATACTTATTTTCAGTGGTTGGCACACCTTATTTGTCAGGAAAGTGGCTTTAAAATGGTAGTTGCACTGAGCACTTCACATCTTCTAGCGCAATGTTACCTGAGTCTTCTCCATCAGTCCTTGAACTCCAGTGTGGAAGGTGGGGGGGATTGTCTATGTCGTGTGAAACAGTAGGTCCTTTCCTGCCCTAAAAAAAAGGGATTAGTGCCATAGTCAATGTTTTAAAACAACAAAAATAATAGCTCACACAGCCTTATGGCAGTCCTAGAAGTGGGAGGGTGGTGATCACTGAAGTTTGAGACTGAAAGGTATCTGGTTTTGTTCTGATGTGTAGGAGACGATGGCTTGCGACCATCTTTGATGTTATGTTCTGTGTTGAGGATGGCAGGATGAGAGGAGGAGCTCCGGAAGGAGCCCTTTGTTCCCAGAGTCCTCTGGCATTTGAGGTTATGGAGAGCACATCTACACCGGAGATGATGACTGAGCAGGAACTATGACTGTTTTGTTGTTATATTGTTTTTAGAGTTCGTGAAGGAAGAGAGGAGGAATGCTAGCAAATGGTGTTTTCCTCCTAGGGAGGATGTTTTTCCCATCTGAACCTGTGACTACAGCAGGAGGGAAATAAAGACCATAGAGCTTGCACGAGCTGTGTTTCTCTGTAGAAAGAGTGGATTTGTAGGTTCCGATGCAGTAACACTAATACACAACTTTCGTCTGGGGCTGATATCATCTAAAATGCTGTGATTGCACCCTGATCACTCCTTGTTCCCAGCTATCAGCAGTTTGGCTGTCACCTTCTGCCTGTAGGTGATTGTGACTGGCTTGGTTCCTCCTTCTGAGATGGGTGGGAGATGCAGATACAGGAGTGTCCTGCTCATGTTTATTTAAACAGTTGAGCTTCTGACAAGGGTGGGCAACGTTTACTGAGAAGTTCAGAAAGATTTTGCTAAATGTCATCAGCCACCTACGGTTGGAAAGTGGAGGGCGGGATTATAGAATTCGCCATGGGTGACGTGGACCTGGACTTCTTGCTGGTTTTGCCAGGGTGAGGGTCAAAGGCTATTTCTGGATACATTCTGAGGACTTTGAAGTGGTGGCATTACTTGAGTTGGTAAGTATTGCCCATGTGAAGGTTATGAAGGTCAATCATGTGACACAAGACTATGTAAATGAAATACACATTATTTTATTTAATGATGTTTTGCCTGGCCTGCTTCTGCTCTACTCATTGGGAAACCTTTGGTAGTCTTGCAGCCTATTCAGATAAGAAAAACCAAACCTTTCCCTGCTTTCTCGTGGTCTGACACAGTTGATCTGATTTTTAGCTTGCTATTATAATAAAAAAACAAAGAAGTTAATTTGTGTACTTGATACGTCTTTGAAAACAAATTTGTAATCATTATTCAGATTGTCACTTATGGCTCTGAAGTTCTAATGTATTGTGTATGAGAAAAGATTTTAATAATTTGGCACTCTTTCAAAATAGCCACATTTATTTTTGTTTTGTGCTTTTCAAAGGCAGTTTTTAGCGGATCAGTAGTTCTTGAAAATCGTGCCCCTGATTTCTTGACTGAAATTACTGCATGCTCACCTATTGCCAAACTGTCTTTGAAGTAAACGATTGTTGGGATGGAAGTTGCTCTCTGCAAAGGTAGTATTTCTTGTAAAGTCCTCTGAAGTGGTTAAGTGGTTTAAAACATTGTGTTGAGAAGATGCTTGTTTTTCTTGTAAATACAAAAAGTAGTAGCAGCAATTTTTTTTTCTTTGTAACGTTCACAGAACAGTATGAAAGAATTTGTTACGTGTTTAAAAAACAAACATGCAGAAGAACAAAAATATAAAAGAAGGCTTTGATGGGCTTTTTTTTTTTCCCTGCACAGGCAGAAACAGGGCTCTGAGCCTTATTTGGTAGGGATTTACACCTGATAGGAAACCGGAGTGCTTTTTGAGGGACAGAATTACGCTGTTGTCTTTGGAATAGCGACTAAGCCTGGTCCAGCGTGGCTGTTTACAGGGGGTGAAGCCTCAGGCTTTGGGCAAAACAGCGTGGAGGAGGGTGCGAGAGGCCCTGGGAGACCCCGCAGAAAGCCGGAGCCTGTGGCGCGGGCTTCAGCATCCCAAGGCATCTGATCCACAGTGAAATCCAGCAGGAATAATGGTACTTTGTAACTCAGGTAACCAGAATTTAGGATCCAGTGTTGCTGCTTATTTCTTTCCTGAAGTGGTCTGTTGACATTTATGTTGTTTCTTCTGTGTGCGGATGTGACTCTCTGGGGCTATGGGAAAGGCTGGCAGTCAGGTATGAATGTGTGCTGTTTACTGTGTCTTTGGCACTGACATCTTACGTGTTTCTTATTTAACCCTCTTGAATGCTTTCCATGGGAATTTGTCATGTGAAAGATGTATTTAATTTCAGAAATTCACCTCTGCGATTACATTAGCCTTATTAATGTTTGTGCAGTTGTAACGTAACACGATGTTAACAATAATGGGATTTGCAGCTTTGGGCTGCAGATTTTAGTCCTGCAGTATTACTTGCAAATAAACCTACCTAAAATGATCAGCAAGATTAGTTATATATTCACTCAACATCAGGCCGGAGCCAGGACCCCTGTCCCACGGGCCGAGGACCCATCTCCTCAGGCACCCGGCTCTCCCAGACAGCCCTCCCAGCTCTCTTCCCTCCTTGTCTTCCTCTCCTCTGACTCTGCACGTTTAGCGTGTTTTGGCAATAGTGTCAACAGGAAAGACTCTGTCCCCCGCTGACCTCTGGAAAGCCTTCGAAATTAGAGAGCTGTGCTAAAAGGTAAGAAAGATCATGTTTTGAAATTGGGAAATAAAAAGGGGGGGGGCGGAGGGTTGGAGTCCCTCTGTGATCTGGGAAGGGAACATCCTCCCTTCTGTCCTCCACGGTGTCTCAGTCACTGGCGCTTCTCTGAAAGGGCTGATCTTTGCATGAACTGAAGGAGTGAGACACAATATTTTATTTAGCCCTCAATTTACATTTATTAAAAGTGCGAAGGAAGAATCTAGTTTGTGCTGATCGAGAGTAAAATTGGAGGGGAAAAAAATAGTATGTTTTTCATTTTCAGTATGGCTCTGCCACTGAACTTGAGGTGTGATAGAGTCTCCGTCCCATCCTTTCAGCAGACTTTGAAATAACAGGCCTTTCAAGTTGCTGATAGCAGTGGTACACTTGTAATTCTTTCAGTCTTCTGATACCTAGAAGCCTCTTGCACAGAATGGAAACAAGAAACAGGTTGGGTAAATATTTTGAAATAAAATGCCTAACCTTAGTTTTGACCTTCCTTACACTAACAGAGACCTTTAACTGAGAAAGCATTCTTCTCTGTTCAGGAGCGTGTGTGAGGTGATTCCACTTACACCCTGTATTTCACATAGTCTCGGGTGTTTGCGTGTGTTGGTTCCCTTGCTTCTTCCTCTTCAACTCTGAACAAGTCAAAGTGACATTTCATTGATTTATCTGTACAGGGAATCCTGTGCAGGTAACACAATAGTCCCGGTAGGCATGGCAACTTACACTTAAAATACATTCTTTCGTACAAAAATGACACTAATATGAGAGTAATATTAATAATTAAAGTCTTCCTGAAACACTGTTTTGAAATTAGTTTGAACCCACGCTCAATTAAGAAAACTGTGCTGAGAAGCTCTGTGTTTTGATACATAGCTTTGAACTAGTAGCTGTACAGGCTTCAAAAACAGCCGTGCTATTATTTCCTTAAAAGTAAACCAAAAATCTTATCCTAACCTACATAGAGAGAAAGAGGCAGATGCTTCTGTAGCAACGTAAGTCAAATAAAGGAGTGTATAAGGCTGGTTATGCTTTCACAGTGGTATCAGTTCAGAGTTGCATAAAAATGGGAGTGTGGGGGAGCAGCCAGAAATTTGTCTATTTGAGCTGGAAAAGGTCACCTTTCTGCATTTGAGTGTGTAGCGATGCTGAGTGCATTTAAACACGCTAACACTAGTTAGCTGGTGACACAGGGTCTGATTCTGATGTTGAGTTCTACTGCTATAAATTAAGTTTACTTTGAGGGGTGGCAGGGTTGAATTTGCACTTGCGTTAGTGAGGGGAAACTTCTGGCTCAGCATTTGCTTTTTAATGCCAAAATCTAGCCCACAGGAGGAAAAGCTGCTGTCATTCTGTAAGTCCCCAGATGCTATTTTCTGGAAGAAGGCAGTATACAGATGCAAGAGAACTGTTCTTGGAGTACCAACTGCACAAGGTTGTATGTCAAAAAATGTTATGGACATCTAGTGTATAAAGAAAAGGAGAGGCAAGTCCACTGTTGCCTGCATGTTCTGCAAGTGCTGAAGCACTTCCAAAGCCAAGAAGGACTATCTGAGTAAAGTCAGAATAAAATTATATTTTCATGTAATTTCACAGTGTAAGGCCAGAGAGGAACGTTAGGACATCCTATGATCTGAAATGTATTAGATACTATTAACTTTCACTCAATTATCCCTTTTGTAGGACATTAAAATACTGGACAAAAATATAATCTAGGTTTATATAACACTGCTAGTTGACTACTTTGCTATTTTTTTTCAGTATTTATTTTTAATCAAGACTTGCAATCTGTGCATCTGTGAATCCTAGAAAGCTGAAGACATATATTCACTACCTCACCTAAGGCATAATTTCTCAGTTATCATTCCCACCCACTTCACTTTTCAGAGTGTAAAAGAGATGAGTTGGTTTCTTGAACATTTTTCTGTTAAAATCTAGTCTTGGGGCTTTGGATGAGTTCTGCGTCCATGCTAAGGGACGTTGGTGGTTTTGAAGGTGTCTTGACAGGGTGCGCAGTGAGTTTAGGAGGTGGGTTGTGCTTATGGGGGCTCTCCCTGCCATTCTTTCTTCCAGAGGAAGGTCAAATTTTGTTCCAGAGAGAAGGACCGGCTTGTGCCATGGGAAAAGTTGAAGAGCCAAATTGTCTTTCCTCCACTTCTCTTGAAGTGCTCCTCAGTTTTCACTTCATCAGCTTTCTGAGGGGAGAGGGAGCAGGGGAGTTAGATTGCCTTATAAATACAGCAAGTTTCTATTTAGTTGACGTTACAGTTGCAGTAGCTGTAGCACAAGTAATTAATTAACAATAATAATTGAAGCCAAACCATACTATTAGAGGGCAAGGTTTTACAATCTGACTCTATAGGGGAGAATTAGTACATCAGGTAACAAACCAATCACACACTGCATCAGATTATTGAAAGTCTTAATGATATTTGCAGTTTATTTATAGCCAAAACATAAATCCAACCCTAAGTCTGGTTTCCAAAGAAGAGCATCAGATTCTGAAAGCAGCACTTGCATGTAGTCTTGTTGCGTCTGCACCTGTGCAATGTCTCGAGTTTTTGACTTCAGGTAATTTCCAGACTTCTGTGGTGATGCAAAATGCCATAATCCTACTGAATGCTGAGAAGGAAAAATGCAGTATTTTATTTGCATTTACTTCCTTTTTCTTTTTTCTCTTGTTAACGTACAGCCATAGAGTGGGAAGCTTAGTGGCCTTCGTCAGCACTGCTCTGAAGGCTGCTTCCAGATCGGCCACAGAGGGTAGCGTATGTGACCTCCTGCCTCCGTCCCTGCCAGCTTTTGCTGCCGGAGGGCAGAGCGGGGACGTCCCCTTGTGCCCCCGGTACTCAGGGTGGGTGGGCTCTGCGGACCTGCAGGATGTGTCCTGGCTGCGTCAGGGCATGTGGGCACCTGGTGGGAGAAGCTGCTCAGGAGACCTTGGTCAGCTTCTTTGCTAGGGTGTTTCTTGGGGATATAGATAAGAGGAGCCTTTGAAGGACTGGGAAAGTGGATGTGTGTTGAACTACACGAATTGGTGGAGGAAATCAAAGGCAGGTGTTATCAGCTGAACTGATTTCTAGCTCATTTGCTTTTTTTTTTTTTTTAACTGGGTTTTAAGATCAGTACGTCTTTAGAAGATGAAGGGAATCTATTAGTGATGAGATACAGCATTGCTGCATAAGCAAGCACTGCAGTGGTTTGGATTTTTTTGCCTTTTTTTTTTTATGAGTAAACTACATCTCTCTGTGGTTGCTAACTAGCCTTCACTTTTAATCACACAGGAATAAGGGCACATCAAATACTATGCAATAGAAAAGGGAAAGTAAAATAGAAGAACTAATGTTGAACAGATGATATACACAAAGGAAGGAGCTTCCCATACTGTTTTACCGTATAATTCTGTGTAGAGCTTTTTATTACAAGATATGTTTTTCGTTCCTGACAATGCAGGTTGTCAAAGACACTCAGCTGATATTGCCTCTCATCTCTCTATTCTGAAACAAGAGTCTGTTAAAATCACTTGTAATTTTAGACGAGAACTAGAATATCTATTTTAGCAAGTCTTTCAGCCGGAAGCAGCCGCTGAGCAGAATCAGTTCTTGATACTTCATGTTTCATGAAAAAAAATTTGAGAAATACTGAATGAGAGAATCCAGATCTTTGAAAATGGGCAAAACAACATTTGCAACTGTCACATAGTCTTATCCTCCCAAATGTCCAAAATAATTTACATCCAAGGGATAGAAATGTTATTTTTTGTACAGTGAGCAATACCAAAAAATGACTAGAAACATTTGTTGTCAGAAAGACATGGTAAATCTTTTTTGTCTGAGTTATTGAATAAATGTTGCTGCAGCACAGCACTCAGATTTTACAACACATATTCTAAACTTTATCAGTAAAATCTAAGTTTTATTTTGGATAAACGTGCTTATTGTGATGTGCTGAGATTCTAGAAAATCACTGATGTGTTGCATTGTCTCTATCAACCCCCAAGTTAGTCCACTGGTACATACTCATATGATTTGCAGATGAGTAAACAGACTGCTTTATTATCTTGCCAGATATTCGTTTTCTGTAAAACTGGCAGAAATGCTTTCTGACACTCGCTAAAAAGCATCTTGAAAGGATTTTTCCACTTCTTTTTATCTTTTCTCTCTCCTGGGACAGTACTCTAAATGATGACCTTGACTCCTCATTTATTGTGATAAATCCATAATTTTTATAGTGAATCGCATCGTCCTGAGCTCACCCATTGGCAAAACACTACTCTACAACACCTAAGTGCTATTCTTGTGATCTCCTGCAATACTGTCCTGTTTCATTTAATCTCATCAGATTTAGTCTTCTCTCAGAGTCCACAAGGAGATACCTTGCCAGAAATATTTTCTCATGACATTTAAGTTTGCTGTGATCTGAAGGTTTGTAAGAGTATATTCAGCTTTTTAGTGATGTTCATCAGTTAGGGTCTTGTTGCTGATCCTCAGGCTCATAAATGGAGATGGCAGTTCCGTTGCTGGATGCCTGTCACAGCAAAGCCTGTTTGGCCGGCAGGATGCTGGTTCCACGGGTGCCGTTGGTCAGGCAGTCTCCTCAAAAGCTGAGCCCTCTCTCAGTTTGGAGGATGTGGATATATCTAGTGCAGCTGGTATGAACTGAAGAAAAATAGTATAAAAAGGCAACCTGGATTATCAACTTCTTAAATTTTTTTTTTAAAACCGCAATGGATTCATCAAAACAGAATGACTCTAAGGTGTGAATTTTTATTGCCCAAATAATTATTTAAAAACATCAGGAAATACCAACTATAAGAAATGTTTCATTCTTTTTGACTTAGAACTATTATGATATATTGGATAGTGACTAAGTGTATAACTATTTAATATAAAATTTAACTTATTAAATATTGTGGTTTTTCTTCCAGTGTTTACTTATGTATAGTTTATATTTTGCTTTGTTAGAAAACAGTGAATGACACTTCTAATTGCAAGATTTTTTTCCTAAATTTTTTTTTCATCCTCTCTTTTGTCAGGCTACTTTTGGTTAAATATTGTTGTATTGCAGTATCTTGGATATCGTATTGTGTTCTTGAGACAATGAAGGCCAATGGGATACTGTTGTATATTAGCAAAACCGCAGCCAGAAGGTCAAGGGAAGTGATATCTCCCCTCTACTCAGCACCTGGGAGCTTGCATCTGGGGAACCGTGTCCAGTCTGGGGCTTCCCAGTGCAAGAGGAGGAGGTATCAAGAAGAGCAAGTCCAGCAGAGGAATGTTGAGATGTTTTTGAGGCAAGAGCAGAAGTGCCGGCGGAGGCTGGGGAAGCTGGGTTTGCTCAGCTGGGAGATGAGGGCTAAAGGGGATCTGATTGCTGCCTTCAATTATCTGAAGGAAGGAGTTTAGGGGAGATGGATCTCTTTGGAGGTACATAGTGAAAGCACAAAAGACAACAGTTACGTGTTGTAGCAGGGAATTTTTGATTAGGTGAAAGGTTGAAAAATATCCACAGTGTGGGTGGTTAAGCACTGGAAGAGGTTTCCCAGGTTTCTCTGTTCTTTGAGCCTTTCAGTAATGAGA
Source organism: Aramus guarauna (assembly GCA_013400195.1). Lineage (NCBI taxonomy): Eukaryota > Metazoa > Chordata > Aves > Gruiformes > Aramidae > Aramus > Aramus guarauna. Next base: position 677,408 of record VXBL01005968.1, read on the forward strand.
CTGATCAAGGCATGGAATGAACTTACCTTTCTTTGAAATTAGCCCTGCTTGGTGCAGAGGCTGAACAAGATGACCTCCAAAGGTCTCTTACAACCTACAGTACTTGATGATTCGATAAATATCCATATGAATGATAGAATATTTTTTTGTATTCCAGTTGCCTTGTGTATTCTGAGTAACTAAGAAAAATTACATTTATAAGAATTTTCCCCCCTAAAGTCTCCTTACCAAAGGAGTATTTGTAGTGAAGGGACTAGATCTAATTGATTTTGCTTACCCATGTCCCTCCAGATTTGTTCGTGGAACTAGAAGAGATCACACTTTCATTTCACTGATGGACTGGAAAATAAGCTCTCCTGTTCCTGCAACTCCCAGTGGGTTCATCAGTTTCGAATAAATTAGTAACTGAACGGAGCTATTTGCATGAGCCAAGAGAAAAAGAAATATATAGCCTTGCTGTATTCACAGAACATGCTATAGCTGTCAAAGCTGGTTTATCTCTTTAACGAACTACACGTGCTTAGACAGACAAACATATTATGTGGGTTTTTAAGAGCTCACTGTAAAATTTGCGCTTTTGCATCACCATACATAGAACGTTTTTCTTAAGAGTGTTAGTACATTTTTGCATGCATAAAAATTCATCTGTCTTGGACTCCTCTCTTTAACAGGCAGACCAGGTGCATTATGTATATGGAATAAAAGTATAAAGAATAAAAAAGGGTGAAAAGAATTCTTTAGAGGAAAAGGAACTAAAAAGGCAGGAATTTTGTTCTGAAAATTTCTAATACCTCATGTAGTCAGGCCTTTAAACTACTTAACTCGGGCTGTATTGCTGGATGATATTGTTATTGTTATATTTACACTATGTTTGTGTAGCTCTTTGTTTTTGGATCGAATGTTTGCTGAGATGGAGGGAAAGTTTTAAATGGATGCCGTGAGCAAAATTGTGCCTCAGCAGGTTTTGTTTTTCAGTTTACTGTGAACTAATTGTAAGGAAATGTCCTTGGACAACATTTGTTCAGCAGTACATCACCTTTTAAAACTGATAGAGCTGATTATCAGCTCAAACAAGCTGTTTGTAATTGGTATTGTTTTGATCTATCTCGAATCTTGCCTTTTCACAGTGACTACCTGGAAGGACTACAGAATATTAAGGAAAGAAATGGGACTTTTTTTGGAGAGCCCAGAGGGAAGTGAGGTATAGGTTTGGAGGAAAAAAATGCTCATGAATTATGTAGTATTGTCTCCATTCCCCACTTCGTTTCTCTCTTGTCTCTTACCTGGCAGCCCTCTTGGTCTCTCTGACAGACCTAGACCAGGTCTTAGGTCCTTTCAATCCCATCTTCCACTTTCGTCCTACTTCTCTTGGGTCTGAATCACTCTCTTTCTATGCAATGTTAATCAGGGACTACATGTGTACCTCAAACTATGTACTATGGCTCAAACATCCTTTCTTCATCACGTGCAGTTTCGATGGGTGGTAGAAATTATGAGGTGTGTAGTGAGAAATAGCTCTCAGAAACAGGTATTCATTGCTTTCTGTTTCTTCCTTATTTCATTTGTACCTTGTGAGCTTCAGGGACCGAATCTGGGGGGAGCTGGTGCAAACAGAAGTCCTCAGTGTCCTGGTTTCCTACGTGGGCTAGGAGATGGGTCTTTAAAAGCGTTGGTGTATACCTAGAAATGTGATAATGATAGAATGCCTTCTTTCTGTCTTCACATGAATAGAGAATGCTGAGCAATATCATAAAGCCTCATCTCATTTCTTTTTTGTCAGGCTATTGCCGTGTATACTCTTCAGCTACTACACGTTATTGGGGAAAAAAAAAAACCAACTGAAAAAACCCCCAACAAACCAAACCACCAAATAAACAAATCCTCCCTCCCCTAAAATCCCAGACAAAAAGCTCAACACCAAACCTCTGAATAGTCATATTGTGAATGTCCTGAGGGTTCACAGTCTGAGAAGGGTGTATAGGAAGGGGGGGTTTGGTTACGTATTGATGTGTGTGGTCACACTCCTCCCAGCTATGCACGTATATCGTGGACTGTTTCAGCAGCACATTTTATCCTCTGATCCTGCTCAATGGTTCATTCAATGCTGTTGGCCATAAATGCTCTTTACTGTTAAAAGGTAAAGCTTAACTGTGGATGAAACACCTTAAGGAGGGGACACGCCAGCCATTTTACCCAGCACTGCTTTAGCAAGATCTTACATAGTGGCTTTTTGTCTCAGACAATCTGTCCTTTCTATTTCCTCTTAATATCATTAGAAATGGAGTTCTGTTTTGTTTTATCTGCTTTTGAAATATATTCATGGTACTATTTTTTTTTTTTTTCTTGTGGAGAAAAATAAACTGCATTTCCAGGGACAGATCAGACCACAAGCTTAGAAGCAATGCAATTTAGTTTATAAAGCATATAACCAATTTAATGCATTAGTAATTGCAGTATTTTTCCGGTATATAGCTTCACAACAAAATGGGAATCATCACAACTACAATTACATATTTCAGATGCTTCAATGCATGTCTTTTACAAGTGAAATCCAGCAGATGCTATTCTGCAGCAAGAAATGAGTTAGACAGAAACAAGGTATTGGCCTTTGCAGGTGGGGTATGAAGTGAAATTCACGGGCCTCAAATCCGGCTTTAAGGGTCAGCAGTGGTGGCAGGCACAGCTTTGGTGCTGCGAGGCTTGTCTCTAGCTCCACCGTTAGTGTCTTTCTGTATGCAGTGGTGATGGGGGTGAGGGATAATGTTGTAGCTGAAGGTCAACTGAGAAAGATGCAATCTGCTGGAAATGTTAGCTTATTCGAAAAGTATTTTTATCCCATAATGGCTACAACGATGGCACCAGATGCAGAGTAGTGGTTTTGAGATTATTTGTATTGATCATCTTTGCTGGTCTCTTATTTTACTGCCTGATAAGTACTGCTGAGCATTTTGTCCTAAGTTGATGATAATGTGTAAGGATTGTAAATAGCTTTCATTATCATTATTTTGAATTTACATATTAACACACACGTATTGTAATTATCCTGTTCTTTATGGCTGTTTGCTACATGTACAAGGGGAAAGGAAATTAAAAATTGTATTTTTCATTTTGGTCTGTAAGTCTGGACAATAGTCTTGATGCAGTAGCATATACTCATTAGAAAGGGCTATAGGTAGCAGTTTTAGAAAGTTAACTTTTTTCCTTTGTTATAACGTGTGACCTTTTCATCTCTTTGATCCCATAAGCGGTGGACTGTGTAACCTTGGATTAGTAGAAACAAGAAATGCTGTGCATCATCTAATGACATATTTCTTCTGGCTGCTTCAAAGAAGGTTAGATAAGATCTGTCGCAGGAAATCTCCTGCGTAGTCTGCAGGAGAGAAGGCTGCAGCCAAGGATACTATGACTTCCTCTTGCAATGAAGGATAAAACTGAAATGGACTGCCATACTGGTTTATCTTAAAAGATTTAGGGAAACATTGAACACATTTCAAATAATGTTGATGGTGCAACAGCAGATCTTAAGTGAAACTTTCTTTCCTACATGCTGACATGGGAAATAGTAGCAAGAAGTTACAGAGTGTTGATGTGACTTGTAGCTGATTTTAGATTATTGAGAAGCTGCTGTTTAATTCACTTGTTTTTGATACTGTGGTGTTCAAAATTCTCCTCAAGGAAAGGCGGTGAACGATATTTTTGTCTTCAATCTGAAACTGAAATAGTGGTGATATTACTTTTCAATATGTGTTGCTGTTGTTTAGCCCTGAGGTTAAATAGGTTTCATTATATCCTGTAATATGAATGGATGGCAAATCTGGCTTCGTTCCAGCCTCATCTGTAAAATGGGAATAATGTTTTTATGGTTCAGAAATGATGCAAAACTGGCAAAATAAGTTCAAAGATGTAGTAAGTGAGTCTTCTTTCACCATACATGGTGCTCTTCATCTTTAAATAAAATTACTTCCTCTCTTGAAAGCTTAAAAGTGATTACATTTTCTGCTGTAACCTTGCAAACCAGCCATGTGTAGGGATTGTGCAGAGAAACATTTGGAACGTAATCAATTTTTTAAAAGTAATATGTACAAGGGAAGGAAGGCTGGTCACTTCTTATGTAAAATTTCCAAGGTGCTTGTAGTTGGTTGGAGTTATTGTGTGTAGGTACCGCATGGACAACAGCTGGCTTTGATGTCAGGCTGCATCTCCTGTCCTCTGTTTGTAGCTCTCTCCTCTTACCCCTGGCACGGGGAGAAGGGGCACTTGCCCTGAGCAGTCGTCCCTAGGCTTCGTGCAGTGCGGCAAACTGCCCCGCGGTGAAATGCGTCTCCTTTGGTGTTTTCTATCAGTCATACGCTGGTCGATATTATTGGGTGCAACAAATCTATAGTGATGTTCGCATTTAATTGAGGACTTTTAAGAAACCTGTGCAAAAGTGCATTTTTCAGCTATATCATGTTGTGAATGATGTTCACGGAGATGTTCAGTTGCCTCACTTAAAAGGTAGACTTGATGAAATAAAGAGGACATAACAAACTAGTAAAGTACATAATATTGGCCAATGGAGTCAATGATTTTTGAATATTTTCCATGATAGTAGCTGAATGTAACAGGTATTTTCTTTCTTATAAGAGAATGCATAGTGATTGTAATAAGTAGTGATGAGTTGATGTTATGACTGTTAAACATCCTGCCTATGAAGTTGTTTGACAGCTGGCCTGAATCAGCATTTTCGTTTAATCTCTCAAAGTGTATTAAAGTGATTCTGCTCCCCTCCGCCCCCCTCCCATTCCCAATGACTAAATGTCTTATCAGAGATCAGTCTTTGTATCTATTAGGAAGAAAAATAACCAGTATGGGAAGGAAGTGAGTTTCCTATGGCTGCGTTAACTTGGGCCCGTAGGATAGGAAGAGACCAGAATAGCTGTTAGATGAGAGGTATCCTTCAGGATGTAGAGGAGGGAAATAAAAATTGACTCAGAAAAATTCAATCATGCAGCCTAGAATTTTTGTAATAAATATTTCCAAGGGTAAAGTAGACAGAATAACAGTTAAAGAATTCAGTTTGAAAGTGTTTTTGCAAAGCTCCTTGTGGGAGAAGTGAGGACGGACTGCTATTTTTTGCTCTGGCATTTTAGCAAGTACAAATCTTTAGCTTTGGCATTTCTTATCTTGAAAATCTATTCTTAGTTTAAACCTAGATAACAAAACTCACATGCACATGCTGAAGTATTGGTTGTGTATGACAGCTAGTATGTAGAAATGCCTACAGTAACAGAGGATTTAAAATAAATAAAATACTTCAGAATTTTTCTTGGCATTAGAACTCCTGTTACCTCAGAGCAATACCTTTTCATCTCTGTTCATTGTGGCTGAAAATGCGTCTGATTCTGTGCAATTAATTTCTGAAGTGGAAGCTCTCAGTAGCCAAGCTGTGATCCAGATATCTGTGGTACGAGATCAGAATTTTTAATGAAATATTTTGTGTATTTCAGGAAACTTTGAGTTGTAAAGATGATGTGGTAATTCTTTAAAACTTAGCCTGAATTCAATATCGAACTGTATTCTGAAGTTCCTTTAGAGTCTAGTGTAAACTATTTAGTAAGTTTATGTAGAAGCTAATCACATTATGAAGTACTTCTAATTGCCTAAGACATTTGGCTTCTCAGTTGTAAAGATGAACAGCTTTCTTAATCTCTAAGCTAGATCAGTGGGGAGAATAGATCAAAATACAGTTAAGACTGTCTATATTTAAAGCATCTTTCCACTGATACTGGTTGAAATGGTGCAAATGGTTGCAGTGGTCACCAGTCAGTGCGTTTGAGGTTAGCACTAGTTGTTTAGAGCAAGTTCTTAATCTGTTTTGGCTGGTCAAGAAACTTACAGCTGCTCAATGAATCTGCCTGTAGTATTTCGATTTAGTACAGAATGGAATGAAAAATATTTCATTAAAATACATATACTAAGAAAGGAATTCAAGACAGCTACTAGCAACCAATCTCTGAAAAGATTTCTGTAAATAGAAGAGAAAAAGCAAAGACTTAGGAATGGGTTTCTTGGGTATTTGTGAGACATTTAGACAAGTTTTGTCTAACATCCTGAAAAGTATCTTTGGCATTTCCTAGTGCATTAAGTTTTTACCTCTGCGATGCTTCAGATGATATGAACAGAACAAAACTTTTGGTACAAAATCTTTTTTTATCAAAAATTTTTTGGGAGTGCAAAAGCTTTTTATTGTTCCACTCTCCCCCGCCCCACCACCACCACCTTTTTTTTTTTTTTTGGTGTAAGTTCTCTCTGTAGCACTTGAAAGCCTTTCCTCCTTCAAGTTAGCACAGAATCGCAATTTGACCATTTCCTTTCTGAGCTTCTACTGTTTGTTTAAACAGATGAAAAAAGGAAAAAGCAAATACAGGTCTCTGCAGCAGATGACTCCAGCCAGTATGTTTAGAGGGGGCTTAGCTGTTGCGGAGCATTTTTGTTCCCTAGTCATTCACTGCAGAACAGCTCTGCCTGAAGCGTGCGTGGTGCCTGCTGGATTTGGTTCCTGGGGCTTACTGGTTTCAAGTTTCTTTGTCCTGTACTCTTGTAACCTTAACATGAGTTCTGTGACAACAAAAATTATAAAAAAAAATGAATGTGCTGCTAATCGGGAGGATATATATTTGGGTGGATGAGACTGAACCAATCAGGCTGTTTTAGATAGTGCTCAGAGTCTTTGGGTTTGCAAATGTCTGTCCTTATTACCTTCATAAAACTGAAGGAGTGGGATGTAGACTGTGAATATAAGCAATATACTGTGGGTATGTTCATGTATGGGGTCACTGCAAGACTAGGCTACTTTATACTTGATGTTCCTGGTTACCTTGTTGTGTCATGTTTCCTTGGCCTAAATTAGGGCTGCCCCTTGCTGTTTCTCATTGTGGAGGATGCTTTGCTTTCAAGTGTGGTGTAGAAGTAGTTGCCTTGGAAGCTGTGTCCCTCTGAAGGGCAGCACTTAGAGGATGACGGAATAAAGCCTGGAGATCCTGCTGTATTGCTCTTAAACATGAAACCACAGTCTGGGTACAGAAACTTTCTTCAGTGACTGAGATGAAAACAAGCAAAGGAAACATTTTATTCTTCAAAAAATACATTGTAGCAAAACTTTTACCCCCTTCTGTGATTTACTTAATTTCAGAGATTTGCAAAGTGGTAACAAACAGGACTGAAGGACTATTATAAGTCATGGTGATGGAATAGGTCGTTACTACTTACTGTGCAGTTTGCTGACAGGGCTGAGTAAGATATCATTCAAGTATTAAGCATAATTTTCAATATCAGCAGTGTTACTGAAGGCTTATTGACCATTTTGCTGTCCTAAACAGTCTACCACATAATTTATATCTCAGTGTTTGGCCACCAAGAGCATTGGAAAATATAATTTAAAAAGTGTAAGGTTTCTGAGTAGCACTCTAAAAAATGAAGTTCTGAAATGAGTTCCCAATTTTAATTCTTAATTAAGAAAATGTTCTTAAATTCATCCCATGATTTGATTATTATTTTCTTTTTTTTTCCACGTGACAGTGAGTAAGTAGCTGCTGTCGGATTTCTTTCTTGCTTTGTCACTTGGTTGGATGGATCAATGTGTGGCTACAGCAACTTGCTGAGTACCTTCAAAATGCTTTAGTTATGGATTTTACTTTGAGTTGATGGTTACTTTTAGTCTGTAGCTGATTTATGCTGTGCGGTTCTGCTGTGGCACAGAAACACTCTCATTCAGTATAAAGCGGACAACAAATTCTTCAAATGAGAAGCAGAGCTGAATAAAGCCTGCAGAGTCCAGAGCATCTGAGTCTTACAAGCTGAGCTATTCAATTTACAGTTGCAATGAAATGACCTCCACCATTCGTGGCTGTGTTTTCTTTAGAGTCATGTTTACTACACTAGTGTGTGGTACATGACTGGTCTAGATTCATCTGCTTTGCATGCCAGTATGCAGCTACAAACCATACACTCTTAGCTGTTCAGTGCATCTCTTAGGGCTTTTGGGAGTTGGGAAGGAATTGTTAGCCTTAAAAAATGAGATGGAGGTGAGGGGAAACATCTCTGCAACGGTCTGTTTCATCAGGAGGTTTTGCTTAGTAAGCATACATACCATGTTAAATAAGGATGTGGAAAACTATGTACCTATAAATCTCAGTGGCTCTCTGCCAGTCTGACTTGAGGGAGAAGTGTACCATGACTCAGCTGTGATGATTTGATCAGATATTAAGTGTTTGAGCAGGGTACATCTACCTGAAAATTTAATATAAGTAGAAACATTAAGGCATCCTCTCTATAGTTGCAATAGACTGCTGATGCTTTGAAAGAAGATGAAATCTCCCCCTCTCCCCATTAATCTAAATCAATTAATCTTCCTGGCTTGCTAATAAGAGGAATAGTGGAGCATGGAAGGTTACCACCTTCCTTTGATGTCCTCAGTAGTAGTTTTTATTGCCTTTACATTCTGATATGCCCTTTCTGTAATTCTCCCGTCTCTTGTATGCTGGCTTCCTGGGACTCATAATGTGTATACCTGAAAATCCTCCACTGTTACCATTATTAAACCTGTTAATCAGTCTGGGACAGATAATCTGCACTTTTCTTTCCTGTACAGCTTAGGAGAGGTAAAAGATATAGCAAGAGACTCCTTTCAGAGGAAATGCTCTGAACCTTTATTAATGAGTTCGTAAGTCTTCCTGGTGATCGGCAGAGTAGCTTGGCCTATGTGGGACAGGTAAACGTAGATGGGGCTTTCCTCATTTAAATATTTTTGAACATGATTCATAGGTGCGGTGAGGCATATATGTAAGATTGTATTCTTAAATTCCTACCAATTTCTGGACTATATTAATTTTATTCCGTCCATAGTATATGCATTGTGCATATGAATCTGAAAAGAAAAGCGCTCAGATAAGCATCAAAGAACCTCCATATTTTGAGACTTAAAAAAAAAAAAGAATTTACAGACAGAATTGTATCTCAAAGTCAGCTGTCAAGGCAAATGGTAAAAAAGAAGCATTGACAGGTGGCAGAGAACTGGAAAACTTGTCTTCATAGCACCAGGTTTTTGTCTGCCTCGTGGTGAATGAAACTGCTGTCGCTGAATTGTATGAGTGTTGCACCTTACTGTTCCGGGCCTAAGCTCTTCCTGGCATATTAATTCTGCAGATTTGTTCTCAGCATGGACAGAAGGAAGAGCGATTAGAGGTTGGTTTTTTCTTTTTTTTTTTTTTTCCTTTAACATCAAAATATGGAGGCCTCGTAGCATACATAAGTCGATAAAATGAAATATAGATGGAACAAAAATAGAGTGCTTGTACTCCATCAGCCTTTTCCTGTTACTGTCCGAAACCAGAACATTTAATCCCTTTGTTTCTTCCTTTAGGAAGTGCTCACAGTATATGCTGTTGGCTACCCAGGGCTGGGACTGAATGGTCTTTGTACTTGTGTGGGAATATCTATTCTATTTTGACTTTCAACTCCTGCTTCTACATAAAATGTAACACCATTGTGATTATCAGGCTGTCAGCACGGTCACTGATATATGTCAAGATTTCTAAATAACTCTGTCAGATAAATCCAGGAAAAAACACCTAAGTGGAATGACTGCAGAAAACAAATATTAGAGGTATTAAATGTTGCCATCTGATATCCTAGCGAGCTAAGGCTACTGGTTCTTGGTATTCTGTGGATGAACAATAAAATAAGCATTTGACCAAAAGCTGACAATGGAAAACAGTAGCATGTGTGAATGCTGATCAGTACTACTCCTTGGGCTAAAGGTTTTAAAAGAAGCTGGCCTATGAAAATAGTTCATAGAATGGATGGTAAGGACAATGAAAAGTTGGAGAGAAGAGCTTAAAGTTCATTAAAACAGTAAAATACTTGGACTTCTCAAGTTATGTTTAATGGATGCTAAAATCACAGCTTAATTTTAAAAATTTCAAAGAACTGAAAGCATCGTACCTAGTGTATGTAACCAGGTGCTGATAACTGTTGCCTCCCAAGTAATAAATTTGTAACCCTTTTGGAAGTGGTTGCTGGTTTTTAATGTGATTTTTCGAAGTTGGGAAGGAATGTGTTTCTGCATTGTCTCAACTGAAAGGGACGATGAAAGCTGGGGAATTGCTGGAGTTGGGTAGCTGGTGAAGAATTGTGCAGGTTTTGGTTGAATCAGAGGTTCAATGAGATAATGGCACAACGGACCATAAAAATGACCACTTCCAGCTGTGCGTTTAATTAATTAATCTTTTATATGGCCAGATATTTAATCAGAGGAAGTAGGCTAGGAAGAGAGTCTTTTTGGGAAAGTGCTTGAAGACTAAAACATTTCAGAATAGAAGCATTGACCTTCAGTGTATTGAAGCTTGGCAAGTCTTAGGCAATTTTGAAAATCTGCTTTACTAAAAAGCTACTGTGATGAATGCAGATCTTACTAAGCAGCCACCTTTTTTTTTTTCAGTAAAACATCATTTGTTGTTCAATTAGGTAAGATATGTATTGTATTTAGATACTTTTCAGTTAAAGCCTCTTGTAATTTATCAGAGGATAAGTACACAATTCATCAGTGTGTTGTTCAAGGCTGTCGTTGCTACCCTGACAATAATTTCTGATCTTACAGATGCTCCCATTTCCCCCCTTATTTGACTTGCTGCCCGAGTTTAAGATTTTTAAATTGCAGGCACAAACAGAATTTGCCTAGTATAAACTTTGTCTTCTGAAATTTAGGAATGTACATTTTTATTTACCTTAGAATACTAAAAGATATTTTTATGACAGAGATGATATACAGTATTTTAAAAATTGCCATTCCCATAAAATGTCATTAATTCTTTTTTCCAGTAAGATGAAGGTGATTTGGTTATCCAGTGAGGTAATTTTCTTCCTGAATAACTGACTTATTTAGTAGAAACTGCACAAGAAATACTGACTTCTGAATTCAGTAACTTCATTTTTATATACTCAGGTAAGCGGACTAGCAGCTAATCTCAATGCTTAAAAAAAATAAAATTCCCTATCTCCAATTTCTAGGGGGTCACAGAATCTGTTCAATCTTCTCCAAAAATGTACGTAACCGTGATATGCCTCCTGATAGACTTGAAGGCTGCTCTTCCTCCAGATCAAGCTAGTAGACTTTGCTGTGACTTGTTATAGCAAGTTCCTGCAGTGATATACCTGTAGTATTTTGGGGTTTTAATACCAAAAATAGAGGCAAATCATTGATTCTTACAGTGCTTAACTTCTTAAAAGCTTCTGGTTTGCTATTACGTGATGTGTTCTAATAATGTTTTGAACTAAGCAGAGGTCTGAGCTTTCTGCAGAGTTCCTCATTTTTTGCATGATTTACACAAACAGCTTTGCTAAGTAATTACTTGAAAAAATTCTAATTCTTCATGAAAATATTGAATGGAATATTAATTGGATTGTTTCTCTTTGACACATGACTTGAATCACATGCGTTGAGCTTTTGTGAGTATAAGCAGGTTTCCTTTGTCTGCAACAGCTTGCTCACACTTTATGTGAATTGATGTAGCTTTTGGAGACTGCAAGAATATTTGCCTATAGGGTTTGAGATGAAATTAGTTTTCTACAGCTGTTGGCCTGCTGATGCCAAGAGTCCACAGATTAAACTGTTTCTTTCTGCTGTAAAGAAAGATCTGCAAGCATGCTTGTAACCCCCCACCCCCTCCCTTGATAATGGCTATGAAAGAAAAATCTCTTAAATGAATTATATTCAAGAAAAATATGATCTTCTCTAAGTTAAACATATATTTAAATTTGAAAGTTGCTGTTGAACTTGTTCCCATCAGCTGTCTATATTAAATCATGTAGCAGTTCTAGCTGTGTATTTAGGATGGGAAAAAGTAGTTCTGTCAAAACAATATCAGCATTTATTATGCAAATATCCAAAAAGCAGACACTGAACTTTTGAGTCTCAAAATTAGTTTGGTCAGCTTCTGGTGTGCATTTTGTAAAAAGGCTCTTGACAGGATTTTAGGATCCTGCAGTAAGAGGCGGGGAAATAACTCATCCTTCCTGCAGACACTGCTGGAGCATGCACGTGCAGGTGTCTAATGTGTGTGGTTTGCTCGCAACCTTTACAAACCTTACAAGCGTTTATGCTCTTCTTTTTCAAATTATGTGTCTGCAGATTAGGGCAGACTAATTAAAATGCATGTACACACGCATGGGTGCACATACATTCACTGTCCCCTATGTGTACACTTACAAAGACTTTTTGGCAAACAAAACCTTCAATCTGTTGCTGCGTCCAGGTAAACCTGCCTGATTAGCAGCGAGATGGCTAAGAGAGGTGATGATAAATTTATGTATTGCAAAAGGAGACTCAAGTTGTCTAGCTTCTAATTCCTGCTTCTTTCTCTCTTTCTATGGATTATTTTAATACTTTTCATTTAGCAAGTGGAGGAAGCAGCATTACTTAATGCAGCTCACCCACACTAATGAAGTTGGCAACCAAAGAATTTGCATGCTATAATGAGGTGCTTGTGTACAGTAGGTTTTAAAAAAAGAATATATAATGAATTGTAATGGGAAAAAAAGGTATGGTGGGAACAGATAATGTAGTGAGTGTTCAGTCTGTAAAGACTGCAGAATGTTTTCCCTCTGAGGAAGGTACAATTTCTTCAAAAATTTTAAATTTGCTTTTTTTTTTTTTTTTGTAATCTCATTCAGGCAGAGAAGGAGGTTCTCATTTCTTTGCTGCTTGTCACGTGATTAAAGACTAATCTGTATTGTATTATACTTTATTGCAACAGATTAAACTCTTATGCAAATCCAAGAAACAAGTTAAATGCCTATTGACTTAATGAATTACATTAAATACCAGGAAAAAATGAGTTAAACTTTGAATTTGCTTCAGGGAAAAAAGTCTTACGGGGTTCAGAATTGATGTTAAAGTATTGTAAACAGAGGGAGCGAGCAAGTTCCAGAGGAAGATTGCTGCAGCGGAGGTCGCTCATTCCAGGTTTAAGCTTGTTGCAGTAATGACCTGGAGTGCGTCCCAAATAGGATGAAATGAAGAGCAGTATCATATTGTCTGGGAGGATCTCAGCAGAGCTTGGGTGCAAGTCCAAACTCTTCATTACATACACTTTGCAGAGAGGGGTCTGCACCGAGTGGGCTTTCCGAGATGGGTGTTCTGCAGGCCAGGTTGAGCCAGGCTGCCTGAAAGACCCTTGTGTACTCATCTTGTTACTTCCTCGTGGCTTAAGTCTGAATAAAGCTGTGAGAGAGAAGGAGTTTCAGTGTCTTGTCAATATTTCTAGACTGAGTGGTAACCTTTTTCCTTTGTTGGTTAAGAAAACCTCAAACAAAAGGGCAGGTGCCATTGGGAATTGTGACCTGGTCTTCACCAGGCCACATTTTCTTCTCTTCATTGGTCTGTAAATTCTTCAGATCAGCCTCATGAGAGCTCACAAGGTTAAAAGAAATACCAGACTTTGAAGAGGAGATAAGGGTTAGAAACACTGGTACTGTCTGGAATGGAAGAAGTTTATGGCAATGATTTTTATGGTAGAGGAAACAAAAATTTTTAAGCCTCATGTTGATGATGCAGAATTCCCTACAAGTTGGCACAGTCTCTCTTGTTTAGGCAAATAAATACAATTTATGCTGATATTTAAATTTCAAAGCGTATTGCATGTTACAGGGATGTCTTTTGATCTATATACAGAGTAGCTGAAAATTCGAATGCAGATGTTATACTCCTTGCTGTATACTAAATTAATAAGAAGGAATGAACATAAAAGCAATTAGCATCTTCATGTCCCCAGTCTAAATTCAGCTATCCAGAGGAACTGCTTTGCATAAACAATATGAATCAAAACTTCTTGCTGTGTGCAGAAGAAGAGCTGTCAGTTAAATCAGAAGACCTAGCGCTGAACATACTCATAGAGGTTTTTGCTGTCTTTGAGGATAATGTAATAAAATATAATCAGCTGCAAATACATTTAGGACTTTTGTGAAAGAAAATAAAATTATTACTTGCCTACTTGCAAAAAAAGTAAAAAAACCTAAACAAACCAAAAAACTCCTTATACCTCACCTTGAAAATACAATCTATTTTCAGGGCATCTTGGGAATTTTGGATATGCTCTGTAATCTGGTCGTGCAAACTTTTCTCATTGTCCAGCTTTGCTATGGATCTGGTCTACCTGGATGCATAAGAAACTTGCCAATTAATTTTCCTTCTTGGGGTTGCCATCTGTCTTTCAAACTTCCTTGTGATCACAGGCACCTAGTCTGAATTGAATTTACAAGGACAAAGAATTGAAACTATTGACTTCCTCCCTAGAGACCTCCCGTACAGTGAGACTGATTTTACTTAATCAAAATCAGGCCTCGTGAATTTAAGAAAATGCTCTGATTTCAATAGTGGATGCTACGTTGTCCAGAAGAAAAACATGGGTGAAACATTAGACTGTGTTTGGTCTGTTTTTGGGCCATAAGATGCAAAATATGTGTTCAGGAAAGGGGTGGGCGGGATGTGAGCAGTCACAAGGTCGTGTTTGTTAAATTAGTTAATAAAATTCTGTTTATTGATGGTTTTTGTAGGCCAGTTTTGCGGGAAGAAAAAATAAAAGGCATGTTTTGACAAAGCTATACTAACTGCAAGCAAAATAACTTGTTTAAAGATGTAGAAAAGAGCATTTCCTTGCAGGTAAGGTGGACGACGTAGAGCAGGGTCGTGCTGCCTCTCCGAGGGAAATCCCTCACCACTCAATAAATTGTCCATCGTAACTCTTAGTCCTGCAACTCTGGAAAAAATGAACTGTACGTTTTCTCCCATTAAGTGGCTGAGCAAGACTAATAGTATTTGTACTGTGGAAAGGAAAGGCATTACTGAACCTCCGGAAATAACTCCTCCAGTACGATATTCCGTGGTCCCAGGCAGTAATCTTGTTATATTGGAGTGAATGTATAATCATACGTAATAAAGCAAGACAACTTAGTGCTGAGATAGACATAGCACTACCTAGCAGTTGCTTTCTGTAGCTATCAGTATATAAATTTTGTTAGCATATATAAATTACTTCAAAAGTAAAAAGGGATTTTACAGTAATGTGTTAATTGACTTATTAATCAAATTCCTGTTTAAAGTCCAGCAGTAGCTTAACTTGAGTTGTAGGAAGCAGTGAATATTTCAGCTTCTTGAACATGTAAAGTTGTATTTCCAACAAAATGTACAAAATTGCCCTTTTTTTCATTTAAGTGTTCTTTGTGGGTTTTGTTTTTCCCAACTTGTGATGGATTTGATGTGTATATTTATTGCATGACCAGCTGTAGAGACATATAGCAAGTTCAGATACACTTTGCCCTTAGTAGCTGTTTGGGTGAAATGGGCAGAACCGCATCATATTTAACAAGTTCTTAGAGGGGTTTCAATGTATTGCAAGGCATGTTTGCAGTGCGATACGCTGGGAACTCTTGCATGTGGGGATTGTGCCAGCAGGTCTCATTTACTAGGGGTACTTGAAGAGTAATGATAATTCGTAATGTAAAGTAGAAACCATTCAAGGTAATGCTACACATCAGTATTCCTCATCTCTTGCCTTATTTATATGCTTTTACTGCACTTTCCCCTCCCAAAATAACAGATAACCTCGGTGTCCAACAGAGTCGCAGTGGCTTAACATTTGTCATCCGTGTGATTCGTGCTGGTGGTTCTCGTACGCTGCTGGCTTTTGCAGAAATGTTTGGTGGTTTTGTGGTGTGGAACATGTCGTTTTACAGTGCCTGAGCAGCGGCCAACAGATTTGTTTCAACTTTAACCACAGCCTGATTCAAACCAATTACCCCAGAGGACGAATCCTGGCACCTTGCGTCGGTGCTGTTACTGCGATAGACATCAAGAACAGATCCAGGCAGCTCTGCAGCTTCAGAGTTAATATTGTTGTTTTCTTGTGCAGCGCTGCTATTGCTGCAGACACGTTCTTGTTCCTTGTGCCTGCTGAATGGAAGAAAGGTGAGGACTAACTACTTGCCTAAGATTAGAGGAAACATTTTCAAGAGAAGCACTCAAAATGCGATTCACCTCCAGCTTGTTTGCCTCTCATAATTTTGAGTGCTCTTCATTAACTGAATGTTGTGTGCTATTTTTCCTGTGTAGACCTCTAGGGAAAATTTAACTTAACTAAGAGAAACATGTTAATACAAATTAAATACTTTTTTTTCCTCCCCTAGATGACATGCTGTCTGCCAATTACACAGGGGTATTAAGTGTTTCCAAATTCTAATTGTTGATTATTTTTTTTTCTTTAGCAGTGGAAATGCTTTTCAAGCTGTTCTCCAAAGTTGAGCCCCTGCGTTCCCTCCAGAGTAGTTTATACAGCAGTGGCTTTAGCTTTTAATCAGCTGATAGCTTGTTCTTGCTTTTCACTCCACCTCTGGCACTTCAGCGCTTGCAAGTTTGACAGTGTTTTGGCAGGACTTCACATGCATATTAGTGCTGTGTGGTAAATAGTCTCTTAGCTGTGTTAAGCTACCTACGGTGTTGCCAGCTTTCACAGTATCACTGGACGTGTTCCTTGCTCTCCTTTGCTTGCTTGCTCTCCCTCGCTCAGGTGATGTGCAATGCAAGAATTTGCCTGGAAAATATGAAGCAAACTCCAAAATTTATTGATAAATCCATATTCCAGAAATAAAGTGTCTGTAGTCTTATTACGTGTCTGTCTCATGATGTACTGCTACAGACATTTATCATTCTGTTTTGATAGTTACTATATCTTAGTTGCTCAGTGATGTCACAAGCAACTAATGTTCTAATTTTTATTTTTTTTTTCTGTCAGAAGTGGTGTTCTAGGGAATGTGAGCTAAGGAAAATTGATGCTAACACACTGCAAAACTTTGTAGGGACCAAATGCTTACTGACTTTTCTACTGTATTGGACTGATCCATAGAAATTATGATTTTAAGTATCAAAAGTGACATATAACTGAAGCTATGTATAGTTTTGCCATTGTGTGCCACTTGACTATGAAAGCAAGGAGAGAGTAATGTTTGCCTAAGTTTACTGAAGTGTGCCCTCACTTAGAGAAAGGAAAATTGAAAATGATCAGTTCTCTCACTGCACTAAGATGATAGAGTTTGGGTAAAATGGGAGAGAGTTACTCTTACAACTGCCCATGTAAGTGATTTTCGGATGCTGGTGGTGCATGTGAGTCTCCTCAGAGAGGCTGGAAAGGAAAGAGCTTGTCAGATTTGGAGTCTGCCAGAACGGCCCTACAGGTCTTCAGTATTGCAGCTCTGGATCCCTATTTCCAGTTTAGAGGCATGGATCTCTCGGGAAGCTAAAGAACCTTCTTCTCTTTGTACTATGTCCATATATACTAGTAGTGTCAAAATTTCCCAGTGCTCTGCCATTGCAGTAGCCAGTACCAGCCCTGTCCTGCCTCTTTGAGGAAAGGCTGCAGTTTGAGCAAGGATGAGTGTAGTTCCCAAAGTCTCTTGCTTGTGGAAGCTATTCTCATCCAGGCCAGAACAGATGGAGTTATGGGAACCACCATGAAGATGCCTGGTGCTGAAGAATGATGTCATTGTTTCTGTTCTTTATGGTGTTAAACTGAGGGCTCAAACTGAGGTACTTGGAGAGACCCAAGAAGTGGAGGAGGAAGAAAAGGAAATCTTTTATCCGGTCATGCCGATGCTCAGCAATGGTCTCCCTGATATACCTTGGCATCTGAAACTTGAAGTAAAATTCTTGTATTTTGATAATTCCTTCCCAAATGGAAACAAAATTTTTCTCATGAGCTTCAACAAGAGTTTTGCCTCAAGTATTTATTTTCTCTTTAAACCCCATTGAAGTCATTGAGCAACTGAAGCACTTAATGCTTATGTTGGAACTGCTCAGTAGCTTAAAGTAGAAGGCCTTGTGGGATCAGGATTGAAAAAGAGGGGGTACTGTGTGCATTTCCCCCAGGTGTGGGCGAAAATAGTGGGATGCAACGTTTTCTGTGGAGCACCAATCTCTTTGAGGGTGTGGGGAGGCAGATATGAAATACGAACAGCTGTTGGAATGCCTGCTTGTTCCCCTAGTGATTATCTGAGAAACAAATTTTTAATATCCATAACCATATGTGACTTTGGAACTGGATTGTAATCTTTTCTCTGAAGTATAGAGGCTTTATTATTATTGTTTTATATTAATGGCTTGTGTTCTCTTTGAAGTGCAGATTTTTTGACTTTTGATGATACGTGGTTTAGGTTCTTGTACACTTACTGGCTTGGGTAGTTTAAAAAAGAAGTATGAGAAGAGGGAAATCCTTCTGCTCCCTCTAGTTTGTCTTCTCTCTGGTTTCGGGGGCGATGCAGAAGAGAAGGAAAATAAATATTCTTGTTATTATAGTTTTTAACATTGAACAGCTGCCTTTTAAATTATTATTATATATTTGTTCTTACATGTGCATTCTGGCGTGACTCGCAAGTGAGATAGAGTTCATGGGATTCATCCTGTTCCCACAGGGACATTTGTCTGCATCAGACAAACATCACACATGGTCGCAGCATTGGCAACCTGACTTCCGCAGAGGCTCAGTGCTGGAACCGAAGGGTAATTGTAGATCAGGAGTGAGGCATATTGGCAAAGCTTTCTCATGCTTATGCAGCGCCTGCCTTTACTGTGCCTTGATCTGTCCCAGGCCCTTAGTCACTGCAGCAGTATAGGAACCAAATTCACGCTCTGTTTGGCATGAGGGAGAAAATAATTAATTGTTTCATAGTTCTTGTAAATTAAGCTACAGAACTTCACCGGTGACTTGCAGAGTTAAATCTGTAAGCACCCAACATGCAATGTGGGTGCCAAAGCGCAGTCAAGCAAATACTCTGATTAAGTTTCTAAATGACACCTAGGGATCCATTTCCCCCTTACCTTAATACGTCAACGTGCTAATGAAATAGTGTTGTAGAGGACAGTGCCGATACCTATGATGGTATGTGACTTCTCTGAAAGACTGGCTACCCTTGCAGTAAGTGGTCATTTGAATAATTGTATTTTGCAACCAGAGCTACATTTCAGAAGAACTTCTGATATTAGCAGTCAACAAAGTGGCAGGTGAGGGTGGAAGAAGTGCTACAATCAGTATTCTGATATTCAACTTCCTTGTGCAAAGCAGGCTTCCATCCAGAGTCATGAAGCCTTTTGGAACAAAAGTCTCAAACTTGTCGAAGGTTTGTTTTTTTTTTTTATGTCATTGAAAAATACTAAGCCTGTTTTTCCTTTTTTAGAGAATCTTGCTAAAGGCTGTCTTCACTCTAGTTTGCAGCTTCATTCAATCACATTCTGTTTTTGCTCTTTTAAAGGTTTGGTTTCACTGCAGTATAACTTTCAGCATCTGTAAGAACTCTCTGTGGACTGCTGAACAATAGGGGGGAACAAAACCATTGCCAGCTCCGTACGAACTGAAGCCTGTACTTTAAAATCTTCTGGGCCTTAATGCATCCATCTAACTTCGAGGTTCTGATTGATCAGTGCTGGGAATAGCATCAAATTCCAGCTGGTTGTGATGTGCCAGGTCACGATTAAACTGTCTCGTTTGGGAAGAGGGAAGGAAAAGGAGATGAATAAATCCATATTTTGCAATTCCTTGAAAAGGCAGGAATCCTGTAACTCTACAGGTGTAGAATAATTTTTGGCCATTTAGTCCTTAGTGCCTCAGAGCTTTTCTGCACTGAAGTCAGCAAAGAATGGCGTTATGGGATCAAGCTGTAGTTAAAGAAGTTGGGCTACGGCGCTACCCATGAGTTTTGTATATCAGTACTCAAAGCTGGTTTAGCAAAATTCTGAACTCTTGTCCAAGCTGTGCCCTTGCAAACTGTGCCATAATATTGCAAATAAGTTTTTGTATGTAACTTAGAAAGCAGAAAGATTGCATTTTGTTTTGTGTGATTAGATGAGGAATGCCTAGTTAGAGAAAAGTCCTGTCCTAAATGATTCCCTCTCAAATAAATGAATTGCATTAAAGTCTTGTGTATGTTACCTTGAAAATGGTTCTTCAAATACTTTTTTTTTTTTCCTAAAATACTGAAATTTGGAGTTATTAGGTATGTTAAATGAAGGTGCTGTGTAGTGAAACTTTAGCTCAGCATAAAATAATGCATTTGTTTGAATTTCTCCAAATGCAGAAAGCTTCTAAAGATGGAACTGCAGAACTTGAACGTACTGTAATGTTTTGGTATGGAGGTGTGTTGTAAGTGACTGAATTCACCAACGAAAATAGAGCAAGTTTGTAGGTTTCTAAATTACACTTATTTATAAAGATGGTCACTTCTTACGTCAAGTAATAGAAAATAGGAAAAGCTATTATAAAGAAAATGAAGAAAAATTGTTTTGCTTTATATTGATAGGCTTATTTCTAAAGTTAATTTTAAAATCTATAGTCTGCCTTTTCAGTCATATTGGAAACTAGTCTTTTGAAGGGTGCTGATGAATTGCTAAAACCACAGAGTGGATATTCTGCTGCTACAGTGTTCCTTAATTTCTTTGAATGGGATATTTAACACAGCTTGCTATTTGCTTATCATAGATAATGTTACAATTAATTGTCCCCTCTATTTTCTGTCTTTTCTCTCACCTCAACTTTGCTTAACTTTCTGGTCTAATGATTCATGAAAATAAATCTCTCCTGAAGCTTCAAAATAATTAGTCTTTTGACTTTAATGGTAGACCTTGAGAAAGGGACTTAGATGGGCTTTCCCTGAAGTTTAAATTCTCCTCCATCCTTTACAGCAGAATAGTATGATGTTGCACATAAGCAATCAGAAAAACACATCTTTTTGCCCCATTACATTCAAAACTACTCCTTAAGGAGAAGCCATTAAAAATAAGTTGCTTTTAAAAAAAACCCAAACTTTGTTTTTTCAAGACAAAAGAATGTGCTCCAAAATCTGAACTGTTAGTGACATTTATATTTTTTCTTAATTCTTATCTATGACTGAAATGAGGAATGAACGCATGTTTAACCTATTATACATATGGCATGTATTAGGCATATATAGTACTGTGAGACAGAGCTGGGGTGTTTTTTCTGCTTCTTGGGAGAAAATTTCCTGAAAGATTCAATGCACTACACTAGTAATCACTCTTAGACATAGTATGAGGCATTTCTTAAATTCTTAACTTGAACCAATAGGAATATAGATCTGCCTTTAAATGTTACAATCTCTAGAGCATTCATTTTAGTTAAGTTAAAATAAGTAATATATGAAATATGTCAGTTAATAAACAGTTAATGTACAGGTGTTATTTTAGAAGAGGCCCCATTGCATTGTTCTGTTTGGCAAGGTTATTCCCTTTCCAATTCATCTATCTGTAAACAACACTCAAATATGAAAGCACTGATTTACTTTAACACACTGAACTGCTGTGCCTGACCTATATTGTTCTGGAACATCTGTTGCCCTAAATTTTTAGGTTTTGAAGTAGTCTAAAGCCTACAGTATTTAGCCAGGTCTTGTATTGACTTTGTCTGAAATTCCTCTTTGTTCATTTTGCTTGAATGATGACTTCAGATTTTGATACTGAAAAACAAGTCTGTCTTTCATTGTCCCAAGGTTTCAGTCCATTTCTCACCTTCCCGTGTGAATTCAGAGTTTTAGAATTATCTCAGTGTTTTGGCCCGTTCCTCTTGGTCACTCAGCTCTGGCTCCGTTCATGTGTATCCTTCTACTGCCTTTGGAACAGTGACCACCTGTTTACTCCTACTAGTGGTCTCATATTTTCAGGAGTCTCCTCATTTAGTCACTTGGATATTTTGAAAAACATACTGAGCAATAATTCATGAAGCCTCAAGAAGTGTGGAAACATTTTAAAAAAGCATCCTTTTAATTCCTTTTAATCTAAAATCATGTTTTCCCATTTGTTTATAAAAGTGTGGCTTACAGGATTAGCAATGCAATGTATACCTCCTTAAATAAAATATGTGGTGGCTTTCTATTTACTCATTGAATTTCAGTGAAGTTCTTGAAATTTGAGTCCTGGGAAGTGTTTTCTTGATCCAGTTCACATATGAATGATAATTTTTATTGTGATAAGTTTTGTAGTAGTCAATATAAAACACCAAGTATGACAGGACTCACAATCCCTTTTGAATGTCATTTGGTTTCCCATCCACTGTTGGGTTGTGGTGAGTTTTTTTGTTTTTGTTTTTTTTTTTTTTTTTTTTTTTGTTTTTTTTTTTTTGTTGTTTGTTTGTTTGTTTGTTTTGGTTTTGTTTTGTTTTCTTTTGTTTTTTGCCTGCCCTGTGTTCTGTCCTTCAGTGGTCCGGCTCTCCCCTTGATCTCCTACTGCCTTAGCTCTCTTCCTCTCTGATATCTGTGAGCCTGATTGTTGCCCTCCAAATCTCCTCATTTCCCATTGCCGTTTCCTGCCTGTGCTACGTATTATATTGAGGTTTGGCCCGTTGGGCTTAGAGTAGTTTGACTTGATGCCAGGGAAGCCATGAGAAGCGGTGGTCTTTCTGACTGCTGACAGCTCATTCTCAAGCAAAGCAGCTGCAGGTAAGTTTAGTTCTCTGATGAGAGCAACTCTTTTTTTTTCTCTTTTTTTCCATTGGGAAATTTGAGCTTTGTGAAAAAGGACAAACTTCTCATCAAAGTTTAATGAAGATGTGAAGTTTACATAATGCTCTGATTGTAAGTTTAGCAAAAACAGACAGTGGTGTGTTGACCCAACTGTTAAATTAAATTTGAAAAAGAAATCCAACAACAACAGAGGTCCAATATATATTAACATCTAAGCTAGTGTTCTGGGCTCCCTTCAAAGCCAGTGGAGGAACGTAGGCACTCAGGGCATGACATGACTCACTTAAAGCTGAAGTCTAGAATGATCAGATGAGTGCTTATTTCTCAAAGGTAGACATCTGAAGTTTGGAGTGTGTACTCTCACGGGAGAATCACTTCAGGGATATGGAGCGTTTACTCTGGAGCAACAGTCAATAGTAATTTTGGTTTTGAGAAACAAACCTTCTGATCTTTAATTACTGCTTTTTTAAAACAATTTTTAAGCATCAATCCTTGTAGGAAAATAAATCAGAGTAGCTGAATAGGTACAATTGATTCTCTTCCAAAAATATTTCTGTATATTTTCTATCCTCTGCATGGTGAGAAGTGTGAAATTTTGTGAGGGAATGTTTATGTTTTCTTAATGCTCAGCTAATTGGGACCTTATATACAACATAAACAATTTTGTCTGCAAGTGATGTGGACTTGGCCTCTGTTTATTTGTATTTATTCAGAAAACTGTAGCTGCTAATTAGTGATCATGTCACACTGACAACAGAGCCATTTAATTTTGTGCTCCCCCCTTGGGAAGGGGGAGGGCAGTAAGAGGGAGGAGGAGGAGGGTTTAGAGATTTTAGCATAGCTTATTGTTTACACAGATGAGAAGCTTTGCTGCCCTGTAGCTTGTGTATTGTCCCATAGAGTTTTGGTAGCTTGACCCGCTCTTCAGTCTGTTGACCCTCGTCTTTCTGCTCAAGCTTGTGCCTGTCTGATGCTAATTAGAGAGCTGTTTTCAGCCGTGTCCTCCTGAAAGCAGGATCTTGTCCAAAGACTGCAGCGGTGGTCCCAAACAGAGTGATGCAATGCATTTTCCCAGTTGCCCTAAGTGCCTGTGCTCTGAGCATTTACCATACGAGATGTATTATGTAGTTATTAAGCGATGAGGTTAAGATACCAAGTGCTCAAACACCATAGCACTGGCATGCTTTCCAACGAGTTAGGTAACGCATTCATACAGACAGGCTGGTGTCCTGCCTGTCCACGGTCAAATTCTGGTTTAGTTCTTTTAAACGTAGCTGTTGATTCAAAACACTGAGAGCGCTAGATAAAAGACTATTATATTGGATATTCAAATAGTGCAAGACTTTTTGTCTGCTAGGCTGCCTTTGCATTCCTCCTAAAACTAGTGCAGAGGAACTAATAGGCGTTTGGTGTCAGGGCTTCACAGAATAACTTGAATATTTTGCAGCAGCCGGATGAAAAGAGCCAAAACCAATGTATAAATTAACCTCAAATGATCTGTTTCTGTTCTTTCTTTCTTCATGGAGGACTTGGATAAAACTATGAATCTTGCCAAGAGAATTTGCAGTTTCTGAATAAAAACTATAACATTGTTATGTTGCACCAGTCCACTAGACTATTCTGTAAATACATTGTCAAATACTTTGATAGAAAATGGACTTTCCCAAGTCCATCTCAGTAAGATAAGTATAGTCTTTACAAGTACATCCTGAGATAGCTAGGATGACTTGTTTATACTTCTGTTTATAGTTTTCTGGCTTTTTCATTGTGTCGTGATTTCATAATAACTTGAGGAAGGTCGATGAATGGCATTGTTCAGAAACTGCAGACACTTTGGTTTTTTTCTGTGGTTTTTTAATTTTTCTTTTATTGTTCATTATCTGTATTAGGAATGATGTGATAAAATTTGCCTAGTAGTCCATTCTAAATTGAGAACCATTTTTAAAATCCAAGCTACTTTTCAGTTAGGAAAGGCACAAAAATTCTATTCTGTTATCTTGAAGATTGCCCTATGTATTCATCAAACGAGTAATTCCAGAATACTTATACTCAAAACCAGATGAAACTGAGTTTTATATGCATATTTACAGGTGTGTAAAGTTTACTCAGGCGAGGAAATAGTCTGTAAAAACTTGAAAAATGTTACAAATTTTACTTCCTGAAATCTGTGTCAGTGCTTTTTTGACTGAAGTTTGTGAACAAAGACGACTGTGCACAGTCCCTTTTTAATTGGGAGCTGTGGGCCTTATTATTTGGAACTGATTAGTCAATACAAAAAGACCCAGTCAGCTAAGACAGAAAACTTACTTTCTTGCTGAATATTTTTAAAAATTGCAAGTAGCAACCTAAAATCAGCAGGCCTAAGGGTGATCATTATTGTTAAAAGTTTGTTGGTACATCTGAGTATTTAGAGAAGTACTGTAATAAGTAGATTGCCAACGGGATGGAAAAAACCATCTCCTGGTCTTGAGTCATCTTGTTTGTTCATCAGATTGAAAAATTGCTACATAGAAGAAAAATTATAGGAGTAAAAGCTTTTTAGCGCGTGTATCTGTGGTTTGTAATGTAGGAGCGTGGATTTCATGTGTGTGTGCATTTTGTTTCGAGTATCTTTGCTGTGAGTGATTACTGCTGAGCTTTCTGTGATCCTATCACAGCCCCAAATTGCTCTTAAACAGGAAACTTTGTCCGATTGTTTTTTAAAAAGAGTGCTTTGGCTGATGTATTTGGCATGTACCTTGTCTGTGACTATAGTTATAAGATACCTTATTAATAAGTGAACAAGAGGAAAAGCTGTAATATAGAAAAATGTCATGACACATAGGGTCTCTTCAGGTGTTTTTAATCACAGCACTGCTTTCCTCTTCCTAAAGCAGCATGGAGCTTTTTACCCTTCATCACTCTCTGGTTTACAGATATCTTCCTGAATGTTACTTTGCTTCCAAAGAGCTTCTATTAAAGAAAAAAAAAAAGCAGAGCTAAACTCCTCTCTGCTCAGAACTCTCTGGACTGGGTTTTGTTTTCTAGTAGCTGAACGTTTTTATAAAACATATAATACTTTCTAATGTTGATTTCAAAACTGGTATGCTGATGCCATTTGATATAAGGGCTAGCTTAACAGTTTGTTTCAAAATTTTATGTACCACTTATGCGGGAAATGTACTCGCATACTTTTCCTCTAAAAGTAAGCAAAACTCTGAAAAGACTGGTGTGAAAATCTCTGCTTTTATGAGCTAACTATAAAGTTAGACTATCTAGAGGTTGTTTTAAAAAAAATCTGGAACTTGAATACTGATAGCCTTTGCTATTTTATTGCAACTGTGGATGTTGTTCTTATCTATATTGCTAATGTTTTATAGTCTTCATAAAGTATTTGAGTTACTATCATCCAAGAGTTAATTCCACCTACTCCACTTGCTTGCTTCAACTATGAAAACCCTTTTTTTTCCCTCACAGATTAGAGAGCTCTTTTCCCCCACTAGTTTTGTGTAAGACCATTGTTTCATTATGCCTGCTGCATTCTGAATTTTTTATTTATTTATGTATTTCTGCAGTGGAGTGGGGTTGGAAAAGGTCATTAAATAATTGGGCATTTTCCATCCCCTTTTTCTCACAGTAAATCAGGTCTTAATGCTCAATTACTCTGCAGCTATTCAGGCTATTGCAGAGTAGGTATAAACCAGTACCCTCTAATTTGGCAGTATTTTAGAACTTCTCTATTGGATTTTCTATTGACACTTCTGCTATTGGTATAAATAACTGCATGATGCAAAGCAAGGAAGAGTCAAACTCAAAGTGTAACAGAACCTTCTTTTCAATACTAAATTTCTAGATGTGCATCTTTTGCTACAGTGCCTGTGTCTTCAAGTCGTCATTTGCAATGCCTTTTGTATGGCTGTGTTTAAAATTATGAATAAACCTTTTAAGTTAAGGAGAGTAAGTTCTGTGACGATAATTATCAGCAACTTTTGACTTTTAAACATTTCCCACGATGACACTAATTTTCATATTATAGAACTTAAAAACCAGAAAGGCCATTGTATGTGGCAGTTCATCATTTTTTAATACTAGCTTGTATAAATTCTAACCCCCAAGTTGTTAATAATTTTCTCAGCATTCTTTGATCATAACCTTTTTTTCTCCCTAATAAGAATACATGAATGGTCATACGAGATCAAATTTCATATCCGTGTAGCTTAACATTTTGTACACAGGAGTGAACAGGAGGCAAGTAGACCTGTGCTTGAGAGCAGAGGAAAACACACTGATACTTCCCTGGAACCTGAATACCAAAAACCTGCTTTTTGGATCTGTACTGAAAGCCCATGAGAGCATGTGTTTGAAACAGTAAAGAAAAACCTCACTTTGTATTTCACTTGCTATACACCATTGATTGTTTACAAATCTTTGTCCTGTGGCTTTTCTGTGGCCTTTTCCAGTTTGAAGGATCTCAGTCTGTTTAGGTGCTCCTTGCATGTAATATGTTTGTGTTTTTCTTATCTGTATGGTTTCTAATTCCTTATCTCTTCCTTTTTTTAAGAAAAGGGAAACAAAACTCAATAAGGGCTTTTAAATAAATAAAGGAAGGCCAACTGTATCCTGGGGTGCATCAAGCACAGCATTGCTAGCTGGTCTAGGGAAGTGATTGTCCCACTCTACACCACGCTGGTGTGGCCTCACCTCGAGTACTGTGTGTGTGCAGTTTTGGGCACCACAGTACAAAAAGGACATAAAATTATTGGAGAGTGTCCAAAGGAGGGCAACAAAGATGGTGAAGGGTCTAGAGGGGAAGACATATGAAGAGAGGCTGAAGTCCCTTGGTTTGTTCAGCCTAGAGAAGAGGAGACTGAGGGGAGACCTCATCGCGGCCTACAGCTTCCTCACGAGGGGGAGCGAAGGGGCAGGCACTGATCTCCATCCTCTGGTGACCAGTGACAGAACCTGAGGGAATGGAATGAAGCTGCGATGGGGGAGGTTTAGGTTGGATATCAGGAAAAGGTTCTTCACTGAGAGGGTGGTCGGGCACTGGAACAGGCTCCCCAGGGAAGCAGTCACAGCCCTGAGCTTGACTGAGTTGAAGAAGCGTCTGGATAACGCTCTCAGTCATATGGTCTGATTCAGCTGGTCTGGTGTGGAGCCAGGAGTCAGACTTGATGATCCTTATGGGTCCCTTCCAACTCAGGACATTCTATGATTCTATGAAAAAACCAGTAATTGGTGCACCCATAAGCATATAGTGTGACATAATGATTAAAAAAAGTCCTTATATTCTACTTGAACATTAAAGCAATTCTTAAACTCAGGTTGAAGAATGTTTTATAACTCCTGAGATTTTTTTTCTTCATGGGCAAAAGCTAGGTCAAAATTCATTACTAGTTGTGTAGGTGTACTCAGGGTACGTTCTGCTTGATTATATGCACACGTATAGAATATTGGAGGATTTACTAATACTAAATTTTTTCATGTAATTCATTGGATGATTGCAAAATATAATGAAGGTTTTCTACAACTCTTCAAAGTTGGCATTAATTTTTATTGTTGGATTAACAACAGCAAACTGTCATTTCATTTTCACTGTTATTCCCTTCTTCAGCTACTCTCATTTTTTCAATAATTTATTAATAGGATGAACCTCAGAGGTGCTTTCTGGATCTTTCTAGAGACCTTGCAACAGGTGTTAAGAATTTATTGTGAGCTTTTGGTAAGGTTTATGTGTTTGTTCTAGCTGCCATGTTGTAAATGAAAATACCATTTTCTTTCACTTCTATTCCTCACATGTCAGCACTGAGCTCTTGAGCGTGAGCTTTTTGTCAAAACCAGTGAAAGGCAGTGGAAATTTACTGTCTTTTTAGAAGAAATCACCATCTTGAATCTGTTAGGATGAAAGCAAATCTTTGATTTACTTAGTAGCACTATTACACATTTATTTTACTAGTTTAATCTTTCTTCTATTGCATTTAGCTCCATTTAAAATATTAGGAGCTCTGATTCTCCTTTTGTTGAATCTTTATATCAGAATTTTCACCAACATAAATGATTACTCCCACTTTATACAAACTAAAATGAGAAGACTCACCATCTTACTTGCACCAGACATGGCAGTGAACAGATTTTTGAGAGAAACTGTAAGCCTAGGAATGTACAAGCAGTTTGTCCTTCATGAAGGTACATGTGCTTTGTTTAAATATGCAGGAAGATTTACCTCCAACTTAGTTTTTCTAGGCTGCTTGAGAACTTCTCACAGCGCTGTTTCATCTTGACTAACCTACATAATTTCCTGCCATCAGCATTTTTTCCATCTCCTCTAGGTCATTAATAAATACATGGAACAGTGTAAGTCTCCGCACAGCTCCCCAGGGCACACCACCGTTAACTTCTTTCTGTGCTGAGAGTTGGCCATTTATTAATACTCCTTTGCTTCCTACCTGTTGGCCAGCTTTCAGGTCATGACAGGACTTTACTACTCATTTGCAAGTACCAAGGTTGTGGTTTTTATTTTATTTTTCTTCTTAAAACAGCCTCTGATGTAGGACATGTAACCTACATTCAGTGCTTCTTCCTTATCTGCTGTTTTCTTAACTCTCCCAAAGAGTTCTAACAGCAGAGAGAGGCAATATTTCACTTGCAAGGGCTGTACTTTTTTCAACCCTGTAATGCTCATCAAAATGCTTTATATCTCCATGTAGATTCAACCTCATGGTCCTCAACATCCAGTTATTTTTCACTTTTAAGTATGCTACATCTTACCCTTCAATAAAAGAGGGTAAGCAGAAAATCATAATTCAAGTTGATGGCGTGTGGTAATGAATGATGCAGCTAGATGTTTTCCAGTGAATGTGTACTGCTAGCATCCCTTTATTCTGGTGCCTACTAGCAAAGAAAGTGAAATTATATCTACATAGGTTAAAGGTTTTTTTCAGTTACCTTTTTTGTAAAGCATATACATTTGGTTACTTGAAATCAGACTGAAATTGCACCCTGAAGGTGATTTACAGCATATAAATTGATACTGAATAAAAGTCTCCTTCCTATATACTGTAAATAATTCAGCATATGAGAAACTGTAAAAGAGTTTATTTTTTGATTTGGTGTGGTGTATTGACCCAGGCTGGAGGCCAGGTGCCCACCAAAGCTGCTCTATCACTCCCCTCCTCAGCTGGGCAGGGGAGAGAAAATATAACAAAACGCTCGTGGGTGAAGATAAGGACAGGGAGAGATCGCTCACCCATTGCTGTCATGGGAAAAACAGACTTGACTTAGGAAAATTAAATTAATTTACTACCAATCAAATCAGAGTCAAATAATGAGAAATAACCCCAAATCTTAAAACACACACCCACACAGACCTGCCTTCTTCCCAAGCTTAACTTCATTCCTGATTTCTCTACCTCCTCCCCTTCAGCGGCACAGGGGGAAGGGGAATGGGGGTTGTGGTCAGTTCATCACATGTTGTCTCTGCTGCTGCTTCCTCCTCAGGGGGAGGACTCCTCACACTGTGCCCCTGCTCCAGCCTGGGGTCCCTCCCATGGGAGACAGTCCTCCATAAACTTCTCCAATGTGGGTCCTTCCCAC
>VXBL01005968.1:707603-762441 GCA_013400195.1 Aramus guarauna
GGGTCACAAGTCCTGCCAGAAACCTGCTCCAGCGTGGGCTCCTCTCTGTCTGCAGGGCCACAGGTCCTGCCTGGAGCCTGCTCCAGCGCAGACTTCCCCCGGGGCCATAGCCTCCTTCAGGCATCCACCTGCTCCGGTATGGGGTCCTCCATGAGCTGCAGGTGGATATCTGTTCCACCATTAACCTTCATGGGCTGCAGGGGGACAGCCTGCCTCGCTGTGGTCTTCTCCACGGGCTGCAGGGGAATCTCTGCTCCAGTGCCTGGAGCACCTCCTCCCCTCCTTCTTCACTGACCTTGGTGTCTTCAGGGTTGTTCCTCTCACATCTTCTCACTCTCCTCTCTGGCTGCAAAAAGTTGCTTCTAGTTTTTTATGTTACCCCAGAGATGCTAGCACTGTCACTGATGGGTTCAGCCTTGGCCAGCAGTGGGTCTGTCTTGGAGCTGGCTGACATTGGACATCTGGGCAGCTTCTAGCAGCTTCTTGCTGAAGCCACCCCTGTAACCCCTGTGCTACCAAACCCTTGCCATGCAAACCCAATACATTTGGTGTTATTACAGAGTTTCTTTTATGTAATATTTTCTTGTATGGTATCATCCACTTGGCTTCCAATTTACCTTCTCTGCTTTTCACTTCTTCCAACCGTTGACATAGTTGTTATTTTTTACTTTGGGTTCATTGCCTCATTTCACACTTGCTCCTGATTCTCTCAAGTATGAGAGCTAAGTAGGCTGTTTGCTTGTTTTAGCTGAGTTGCAATTTATAAAAAGAAAAGTTTTTTGTTTAGCAGCAAGCATAGATGTGATAATTTCCATAGCTGGTGTGTAGAAAAGCAAAGCTGGCTTCATCATTGTCTAAAACATTTCAGGGTGCTGCCACTGTCACTTTAAATTCAAACTCATCAAAATTCTGTCTTTATTCTAATGTGATATAAACTTTGTTTAAAAAATAAAATAAAATTACCATGACATATGCCATGCTGGTACTTCAGAGATCATGGGCAAGAGCTGTGCTATCACAGGATTTGTGTCTATGATTAAATGTTGCCACATGCAAACACTTTACTGGTTTAATATTTAGAAATTTGGATTATTTTGGGGCAAGCATGGGTATTTTAAAACACGATCGATATGTTACATACTTTTTCTCAACTGATGTTATTTAGATTATAAACTTTTCATCCATGTTAATTTTTTTCTTACTTGGAAAGGAAGATCAGCTGCAACAAGATCATGCACTCGTGTACTTGAGTATATCCTTGTGTTTCAGCATTGAAGTGTGTTGTTGCACTAATTACATGGGTATATATGGGGATACAACTGTATGGATCACTCAAAGCTTGCTTTTATTTAGAAAACTACTTTAAAAGCAGAAGAAAAATGTTCATATACTAAGTATTATGATGGATTCCTCCCTGAAGAGTCGAGGGGAGGGGGGAATAGATTTGGAGAGAGGAGTGTCTAGTTGTCTAGTTCTATTAATAACCTGAAAATAAATTTCAATGTCAGAAGGCTGCTGGGAAGCTGAAGACCTTGTCTTTTGGCTACATGTGCTTAATTCTTCATAGAGACCGTTTCTTTGGGAAATACTTAGGTAACACCATTTATTTAGAGTGCTGGAGGTAACAAAGCAAGCAATTCGTAGCCGACTGCTGTGATTGATAGAGTCCTGCTGCTTTTCATCTTGATCTGCACTTGAGCAGTGAGATGGACGGATACATAGCTGTTCTTTTACACAAGAACTAGTTTCTTAAAGCTTGAAGCTGCTCCTGATCACCCATTTGACTCCTCCCAGGTGTGAGGTACCATGTTCCAGCTGAAAACATCCAACCTTCTCACTAAATAAGAAGAAAATAGAGAGGTGGTGGTCTTCTGTTACATGTATTTGCTCTGGAGTTGTGAGGGGTTCCAGTTGAGAGCAGGCTTCATTGTGTGGCATCTAGTGTGACCACACAGGTGAGAAAGACCTTATGCTGAAGAGATTTGTCCAAATAGACGAAGGGATAGATTAGTGCAAACCAAATTCCTTCCTTTTTTTCTGCAACATAATGCTGTTCCTCAGCATTTGGAGATGACAGACTACCATCCTCATCCTGCGAGGGCAGTCAGGTGAGGGGGCTCATCTTGTAGGATCGCTGGTGCTTGAGGGAGTCATTCAGCTATGTGTGCATGGAGGATGTGAATGTAAGGTCTTAGCATCAATGCTCTCAAATGCTCCTTCAGAAGCAAGTGGTAAGTTAGGGGAGGGTGATGAGAAATTTTCTTCCCCATTGTGGTAGGAGCCTAATGAGTTGAAAATCCCTATGGGCCTGCGGATGTTCAGCCGCAACACGTGAATGATCAGTCTGGGTCGCCGTGTCCTTCTGGACAGGCACATTTGCACTGCTTAAGAACTGAAAGTGATTTTAACTCTTATGCTTCCTTCATCACAGCTATAAACAATTCGATTTCTCTTGCTTTCTCCCTTTTTTTACGACTTGGTTCATGGTTCCTGCTCTTTTCTCTCCCTTACCTTTTGTGGCTTCATGGTAGCAAGGAAAGGTGGCCATGCAGGTCTTTCCAATGGTCTGGGCAGCCCGTGTAGAAGGAATATAATTGAGCATGTGTGGCTCCAAGTAAGTGCTGACTTAACATCTTGAGGTATGTGTGTGTGTGTTGGGGCATGGCACAGCGCTTCATTTGTTCAGGTCTTGAAAGTTTCTAGGACAGGCATGCTTCCTGAAAAGCCTTTGTCTGCTCTTGTTCACTTGCTGTCACTGTAAAATTTGCTTCATACTTCAGTTTCTGCTGAAAGTTCTCAATAGGATATGCTCATTCACAGCTAAATCATCCCATCTTTCCAGCCAAAAAGCAATTCTACATTCTCATAATAAAATAAAAAAAAAAAAAGCATATACTCCTCTGGGTCATTTGTTAGAGGATGACATCTTATAGGTCAGGGCAGGAAAAGAGCTGCTGCTATATTGATTTGGAATGCCACAGAGTATTTCTTGAAGACTGGAAGTCATTACTTTTACAGACCTGTTGTGTCTTATGTGCTCAGCATAAGCTTACTCTTTTGGCCCTCGCTGTAAGCTCTCCTGCTGTGGTCCAAATGTTTCGTACGTTGGCTACACAGCCTTGCTTCCGCCTCGTATCAAACACAGCTGATTCACAGATCTGTGACCTTTCACTGATCTGCTGGTGTATAGTCCAGAAATGTGGGAGGGACAGAGGAGCTCTGTTATGCTTTGGAAAATGTGTTATAAGAAACAGATTCTCAGTACCAGCTTTATAAAATAGGCATTCCCTTTCATAAGGTCTAATTTGCCTTTGGCAGAACAGCCTCACAACTCTCTGCATGGGTTGTGTTGTGAACCCGTGCATAAGTGCGTGTTTGTTGTGTGAATAGATGCCTTTTCCCTGGATGCTGCTTCCGTGGAATGATGTGTTAGACTTTTATGTCAGGCTTCTAAGAACTGGAGACATTTGCTTTTGTGTAAAATCATTTGGGTAAAAGTCCTTTAGAGCTAATCTAGGAAGGAATTGAACAGCGATGTCTTTGCAGCTTGTTCAGGAAGTACTGAGCTGCAACTTGTTTCATAGTCTGAATAGAGAGATAGGCAGCAAACTTCAGAGAAAGTTTAAGAAAACAAAGCAGGAGTTTTCAGAAAAGTTACAGGCATAATTTGAGCTGATTAGCTCAAAGAATTGTGAGAAATTAAGGGAGCTTATAAGCTTCTGCTTATAAATGCAGATCATTAGGATAGGTCGTTATCTGCATGCACTCTGTATTGCTTTCAGTACATTTAATTTTGATGACTGGAAAGCCTTCGCATTCCTCCACCTGCTGCTTTTCACAGACAGTCTTTAAACATCATGAAAAATGCAGGCATCTTGTTTCATGCTTAAAAAGATTTTTGTGTGCTGGCTCACTTGGGCTGCCATAAAAATGTTAGTGGGTTGATAATTGCAGACTTCAAGTGACTTCAAATAAGCGATGAAACATGAACATTTCAGATAATTGGCATGGAAAGAGACAAGTAAGATTTGTTTTTCTAACGATGAAGGTGACATTTTTGTATTGTAAGTAACATACAGTTCAATATTTACAAAGAAGGTGTGTATGTGTGAATAAAGAATTCTTCTGTACATACAGGGCTTGTGTACGTGCAGCCAGGCACTGGACATATTTGCTCAGTAGCAACCACTTCCAAACTTCTATCAAGTAAACCAGAATTTAAAGCAATTCATGGGTAAAATACTGACTGGTATTTTGTTGTTGTATCGGTCATAACCGTAAGTACAGAGCAGAAACTCTTGCATTATATGTGGTATTTTTAAAGCCTACAACCTACTTCATGTGCTATGAGGACAGAAGGAGTCTTTGAAAAGAGAATTTGGCATGAAACGTGATTGTTTGCAAAGCTAGCTGATTCATTGCTGATCTTTCATTTTTCATACTACTAGGCTATTCAGATAAATCCAGATCTTTCTGAAGCTAATTCATTGTCAAAATCCCATTTCCGTCAGTGAAGCAAGATCCAGATATGCATTTCCACTTAAATCTTAAAAGCTCTTTTACATATCTTTTCAGTTTTTCTGCCCTGAAAGGTTGTTCAATGAAAATATTAACACCTAATATTTTTCTTCCAGGACTATTATGTTTGCTTAGGTAATAAGTAGAATTTTATTCCCCTCCACCCACAACATAAGAAAGAAAAATCCCAGATGGGATCTTCTACGGTGATGAGTGCCTTCAGCGCAGAGCTCAACTGGAGGCCCAAACACTGAGCTGCTATTTTTCTTTTCAGATGGAGAAAAACGTATAATGTCTTAGTGATATTACTTGTACGCTTCCCACTAGTGATGTAATCCCTCTCCATTCCATCAAACTAATGTCTTCCAAAGAAAATATATAAAGGAAAAAGGGAGGAGGTAGGACTATTTATAATTATTTTCATTTGTCAAGAAAGGTAGTGCTTGTTCTGCCTTTATTTTACTTGTGTTTGAAACTGAGTTCTCCATTAACAGTGTGTGTGTACCCACATCACTATAGTATTTGAGCTCTTCACAGTCTTTGTAATATTCATCCTTACAGCAAAGTAAATAATTTTTTAATTTTTTTTTATTGCTGTTCTACAGACAAAGAACTTATAGATCAAGAAGTTTTTAAAATTAGATCCTAAAGAATTTCTCTGTGTATTTAAATGATTTCAGTAGGTGTTAAAATTCTGGTTATGGGAGTTATGTGACACCGCCAAGGCTAGAGCTGCATCCCCTTTGCTTGAGGTGAGCATGACAAACAGTACTGATGGGTACTGATCCTCTAAGTTGTGTTTCTTTACACCACAGAGATATAACGTGTTTGGGAAAGCCAGCTCCAAAAGCTCTTCCAATTTGGGAGGCTTCTGCTGGCCTTTGGATCGTGGAAGCATAATTTCCTGCTCTCCCCAATAGTTCAATGTGACCCGGAGCTGCAGCCATCAGCTGATGTGAAGAGACAACCTTATTACCCGTCTCTCTTACAAAATGTACAGCACACATTAGTTAAGCAGTGAACCGGCAATAAATTAGATAGTTGTACCGTTCATCACAGAACCTTAATTAATAATATCTGACTCAAAGTGAGAAAGTCTGCCCCTAGGCTCATCATTGTGATTAGATATTTGAAAGAATCATAGTAAGTTTTTTCATATGTTATTGTTATTAAATTTATGATATTTTTGGTCTTGGAATTTCATTCTTGCTTTCAAGAAACCTGAAAGTCTGAAAACTTACAGAGGAAGGAAGGATACTGTACTGTTGTGTGATAAAGTATTGCCCATGTTGTTCTTTCTGTCTGTAACTTCTAGGGGTTTTATTTGTCCCCTCTGGTTGCTTGCTGCTATATTCCATGCCTGTTGCTGATATTTTTAAGAGGAGATTGAAGGTGAAGTTAGCATTGACTGTGGATAGGTAAACTGCTTCAATAAAAGGCTCTGAAGCTTTTTGACTTGTGTCTCTGGGGCAGGCCTTGCAAAAAGCCTGGGGCACAGATACATTAAACTGTTGCTACTGTCAAAATAGTAGCATGACTCAACCAACTTTAATTAAAATAAAATATTTGCATTAAAAAGCAGGGACTCCCTAGATATTTTTTTAAAACATGTTTGTTTTTTTTTTAAAATGACATTGTATAATGAACTTATTTTGCACCTAACATAAAAGAAAAAACCTTATCCATGAACAGCTAGCTTTTTGGATTCAAATGCCTTCAATTTTTCAAGTATTTTAATTTTTTTTAATTGTATGTGTGGAATGACAGTGAAAAGCAATCAAGTAATGGAGTATTGTGAGGAGTATTCTAGCTGTAGTATTCTAGTAGTAGTCTAATTGCCATTAGAATACTGTAATGGCTCCATATTCTCAAATTGCTTAGATTAGCAATCTACTTTATTCATCCTTTTTTAAGGGAAATTTTACTCTGAAAATGAATATGGCTATATTCAGTGTCATTACTTGCCATTTTTGGCCCTCTGTCCTGGCTATGGTTAACAGTGTTCCTTTTGACAGACTATGATTTGGACATAAATGTGAGAAGACACTGGAGACTTGGAGGTGCCAGTAAAATGGAACCCATCAGAAGTAGCAGAATTATTTGGGCTGTAGAAATCAGGTGCATAAATAACGATGCTATTGGGAAAAGGTAGCGGCGTGCATGGCTTGTCTGAGTAGGGATGGCAGGACTCCAGCATGTGTTCAAGATGTCTTTTTAGGTACGGGCCCCTAAACCAACATCTGACTGACCGCTATTGCCACTTATGAATATAAAACTCACTGGTGGTGAAAGTTGCTACTAAAGGCTTAAGAACAGAAATGATGTTCTGAAATGATGTCATGACTCTTTTAATGTTGCTGTTGAAGCCAAGCATCTGGAACTAGAGATTTAAGTGAAATGTGAATGCCAGGAACCCTTTTCTTGTGCATGTTGCATCAAACTTTGGCATTGCTGTTGTAGTACCAGACATCTGAACTCTGAAATATCACCTTCTGCAGCGTGTAAAAGGGTCTATTTGTGTAGTCTGGGAGTGGTAGCAAAGAGAATTGTGCCGATTTCCTACTGATCTTATGAATGCGTATCTAAGGTATAATTTTTCTTTCTTTAACACTGATTTGAAAATGTGAACTGTTTAGTGTGGCTTCCGACCATCTTGTTCAATGAAGCTCGTTATTATCCAGCTGTGAGAGATTTAAATTTAGGTAAGTTTCTGTGCAGACTACCAGTACATTTTCTGATCTCTCTGCAAGAAATATGACGGCAAAGATGAGTAATACCTCTATCTTCTGTAGACATATATAGAACAAAACAAATATTTTCAGGCCTTTTTGGTTACACCAATATTCGTATGAATCATCCCCTTGTTGCTGCAGCAAAGTAGTTACATTGAGATATCTTAAGTTCACCTGTTTTTAGTAGACCATGTAAATTTTAATGGAGACTGTTTAATATTGGAATGGAATAAACTGCCCTGCTAGAGGGTTAAAAAAACACTGGTGTAAATAGTGCAGAACGGAGTTTTAAAAAAAAAATTAACTCTGTTGGGAAGCATGGCCAGGTGGAGGGCCATTGACAAGAAGGCAGGCCAGTGTGTTTAACACCCAGCATTGGTCCTTTTGGCCAGAACCATTTCTTTCGTTGATGAATTGGCGGTGCTGTCCAAAAGTGATGTTCTTCTCTAACTGTACTGTTTAATGCAAGGTTGATAAACTTAATTCTGTTCTTGATTTGATTACGGATAAAGGAATCTATTTCTCTATGTAGGTTGCATATAGCAGGTAGGTGCAATGCCACAAGGTGGCCTTTCACACTTGGAAACCTAAACTTTTTTGCAGCACAGTATGAAGACAAAAAAACCATCATGTTGTACAGACACTAGGGGTATGGAGGAAAAAGATATCAAGAAGCTGTTACAGGTACCGTGTTTTGTGTATGCCTTTTCTACTGCAATGATTTTTTTTGGATAACAAAGATGCTAGCTTTTTTTGTTACTCGGCTAATAAAGTTGTTGACCTTTACAACCTGATTGGAAGTTCACAGTAGTTAAAGCAATGTCATTGCCCTCTATGGCTTTTGGGTCACGGCAGCAGAAAAGGCACTCAGACTCCTTGCCCTTTCATTTGGGTACTGTGATTTCATGTGGGCTTCCTGTTCCTGTGAGATGATTGCTTTGAGTTGACTTCATTCAAAATCGATTATAGAAATGACAAGCTGAGGCTGTCTGTGCTTTTAGTGTGATATTCAGTGCCTATTAAGTGTTTGTCAGGCTTTTTATAGACAGTCTGTGAACTTTAAAAATATAAAATGCTTACATTCAGTATGGTAAATGGGGACTTAGCTAAACTGTTCTTACTACCACTAACTGAATGCCGTTAGCATTTACACAGTATTTTACACTCTTGAAGTGCTGTGCTAACTTTGCTTTTCAAAACACCCCTGTACAGTACTGCAGGTGAGACACTTGGTGGCTAAATACCCAGCAGCAGTACTGAGAATGTCCCCATAAGGGTATACCAAAATGACTGAACAAGGACATCCTAAATTAAAAATAAGTTTAATTTAGTTTAATCTAATTCACTAGCTTTAGCTTTTGTTTATGCAGGACAGTAGATGACTCTGCTCTTAAGACTCCTGTCCCTCCTGGGCGTAGTGGGACAGTACTATGAAAGAAACAATTCCACGTTTCTTTGCTTTCCTCCTTGAATTATGCTGACTGGGTTTTGCACAAATAAGTTTAATGGGTTTGTAGTGCCTATAGAGAGGGACGTTGGAATGTGTGAACTCCATATGTATGTTAAAAAACCAAAAAATAACGTACTTGATGACAGACCTGTTGATACCATCAGAGAAAAATAGAGGGGTGCATATTCACAACAGCTCACAGTCAGATTTGAAAGTTTTCTGATCTGCATTTAGGAGTAAGATTTCAGAACTTGGCCGGAAGAAATTCTTAGCCAGACTATTAAAAGCTGACATCATCCAAAAGGGCAGGTTATTTGAAATGTTGATCACTTGTTTAATAGAGGGGTTAAGTTCCTAAGAGCCAATGCCTCATGGTAAATCAATACTTGGAGAGAGAGGTCAGCACCTCTGTCACTCACTCCACCTATCAACAAGGAAAAAACATTGTTTTCCGGTAAATTGATTAATTTCTAGATTATTTAGCATACCAGCCCTTACCCCACCTCCAGTTGTCCATAAGTCCACCACTGGCACAAAGTAGGGTAAAACAAAAAATTGAAGAATTGAAAAAAAAATAAATTTGCTTTTGGTTATACTAAAATGATTTTGCTTTTTTGCTATTAAGGAAAATATGGGGAGAAAAATGCCTCTGTTTTAGCAGTGGAAAGGAAAAACTCTGTCCAATATTTAGTTTCAAGTAGTCAGGCCCTTACTGTTCTTAAAATATTCTCTTTCTAAAATGATGACTTTTTTCTATAAATATTAAAAAAGTTTCCATAGCTGGTAACTCTCCGCAGAGCAAGGTGATAATACCAGTGAAGATCAAAGGCAGTTACTACCGGTGTTTTTTGTTTAGATTTATTTCTGACCTCCTGGGCTGAGGAAGTCACTGTGTAATTTATCAGGGAAAGGTTTCCCAGCACATAATTTCTTTTCCTTCCGAGCTCGTCTGTGACTCTTGCAGCTACTTCCTCCTTTCTTTCTAAAGGTACACAGGAAAGCTATGAAGTGCAGCATCATTTTGTTGATTAAAAGGAAGTTTATACATAGTTATATTTGAATGATTTTGCATGGAGGAAAAGGTCATAAAGGCATCTTCTGCCGCTTAATTTTACCCATCTTAAAAGTAAGTTTTAGCTTCCTGAGACCCATCAGAACCTTAGGGCTTATGCAGAACACCTAAATTAGGAAATCGTGTTCAGGGAAAGAAGTATGTGTCTGTGGCTGCATGCATGTGTGTGGCTTTTCTTTTAGACCAGCTAATTTCACTCAGTGGGGTAATCCAAGCTGAAAAAAGGAGGTGGAAACTTTCTTTTACAAGTAAGTAATTTGTAAAAAAAAAAAATAAAAAAAAAATTAAAACCTATTCATTAGATGGAGTTGATATTTCTGACACAAACCGTCATATATTTGGACAACTTAATGGATTTGTATTTAAATTTCTTTCTTCAATGGGGGAAGTAATTGTATTAATTACTGTGTGATTTTTATTTTTTTTCCCCAATATAGTTTAGTAATCTTACATTCTTAGATGGAAACAGGAGAACATAGAAGCCAAGAAAAAAAAAAGCAGGAGGAGGGTGAAATGTCTTCTAATCTGAAGTAGAACTGGAGAACTGTTGAAATGTTTGGCTACTTAGAGCAGAACAAATCTGAAATGTTACAGCAGCAAAATACTTGAGGCTCTGAAACTGTAATTCTCAAAATTACAGTGCTGAAAGCCAGTTTATGCCATTACAGTACTGAACATTGCTGTGCATGAAAGCATCACTTATAATAGAAAAATGTTACTGAATGTTAGATTCCTGCTGCTGCTGTAATTATCTTCCTTTAGATTATCTTTGTTTGGCTAGATGATTCTTAAAAAAAGAAAATCAGCCAGTAAAGCATCATTCATATAAAACAATTTATTTTCAGGAATATTTGTCTTGGAATGCCTGAATTTTTATTTATACTTGCCACTTTATTCTGTGAGCTAAAGATCTCTCAGAAACGTAATCAGCTGCACTTATCCTGAACACTAGCTTCTAGTGGCTGTTGTTATTCTACCTTTTCCTAGAAATCAGAACTAGGATATTGGTGAATATTTGTTTGGATTAAAAAAAAAAACCACAAAACAAACAAACAAACAAACAAAACAACAAAAAGCAGATGCATTTAAATTGTTTTTTTTGTCTGTAAGACAAGATCTCTTTTACTTTTAGAAAGAAGTTGACAGATTAGACAGCATTAATGGCAAAACAAGGAGATGTGACAGTGAATATTGAAGTTCAATAGATGATTTCTGTCATCTGACCGTAAACCGTGCTTCCAAAAGGGCTAAGTGGCTGCTTAAAAAATAAACCATGTCACTTTATTGAGAGTGTTAAAAAGTGGTGTTGTGTGTCTTCATGATTCTGGCTATTATGTCAGTTCTACTACTGCTAGCCCTGCAGAACAGATACAGTCACGAGAGGCTGAACTAGTTCATGCATCACCTAGAGAATCGCTAAGGAAGTTCCAGCTGCCAAATTCTGCTTGCAAATTAAAAGCATAGCATGGTTTCACCTTATTTATGTGGCTATTTAATATTCAGCTTTGCCTTTTAATTTCTAATGGATCTGCTTCCTGCTCCAAAACCTTACTCTTGTTTTTATGTTCGGCTCAAGATGGTTGTCCTGTACATGAATTTTGACTGTTACTGTTTTGGGCACAGTAGATGTTCCTACGTGTCTTGTTGAGATCTTTGATGTTTTGCACTCCATTATACAAAATGTCACTGTAGTTGGAATTAGCCCACCAAACATTTGCTCCTAAGTCATCGCAATGTAAGCGTCAGAGGCTTATTTTGATTATAAGCTTGATTTGAAGATCCTCAGTTGATTTTGTGGAGCTAGCCATTGGGAGAGTGGTAACTTTTTTGTTTTTTGTGAGCACATTTGATCTGGATTAGAAGACTATAAACCTAGAACCAAACAGTCATTTTCACATTTGCTTTTCCAAGAGGAAGTGCACTTTAATTTCTGGTTAAATGATACGTGGTTAAACAATTGTGACAGATGAGGGAATATATCTATGTCCAATTATGAATTCCTCTGTTTTATGAATAGGAGCTATGATTGCAGCCATCAGCGTGGATTAGAACTTCCATTTCGTAGCAGAGAGCAGGCCATGCCTGAGGACCTGAAAAAGGGATGTAAAGGGAATTCTCATCAATGGATAGCTGTAAGTTTGTAGAACATGGGTTGCTCGAGGCAGTCATTTGTTTTTACCTAATTTCTGTCCCTGTTGGGCTCCAGGATGGGAAATCCTAATAGAAGGGCAAGAACAATGAAAGGTGTGTTAGACTGCTTTTAAATATTGATGCTGTCATAACACAGGTGTTCTAGGACTGGAATCCAGCAGCTTTATATGGGGGAAATAGGGGCAGACAGAAACTAGCTTCCCTGAATTGTAATTCTAGGCAACAACCTCATGATCCCTTCCCATCTTGTCTTTCCTTCTCCTCCCAAATTAATCATGAATTTCATGAAAGGAATGGATGAGGTTTGAGTGATTCAGGATTAGTTCTGGGATCAGGGATGGGATTTCACTGTTCAAGGAAGAGGGTGGGAACTAAGCAGTGATTGGGTTCTGCA
Organism: Aramus guarauna; assembly: GCA_013400195.1. Classification (NCBI taxonomy): domain Eukaryota; kingdom Metazoa; phylum Chordata; class Aves; order Gruiformes; family Aramidae; genus Aramus; species Aramus guarauna. The sequence goes on from VXBL01005968.1 coordinate 719,921, forward strand.
CCTGTCCAGCCAGATGGGAACATGCAAGATTTGATTGCATTTGTACTGTTCTCCACAATGAAGACTTTCCATTAGAAAAACTGTAATAAAAATCTCCCACTTTCCCTCCTGGCCTCAGCTGATAAAATGAGTCTCAAAGTGGTGCTAGGTAGCTCTTTGTTCAAAAGAGCTGAAAGAACCTGGTTTTAGGAAATCAATTGCAATACAATAAGGGTTTCAATTTTATATGAGGAGCTTCTTAATGTATGATCTAATTATTCATAATAACCTCTGACCTTCTTTATCTCTGCAATATAGAGCTTTGCACCATCATCTTCACTGTAAATCCATACCTGTAAAAATAGTTCAAATGTTATTATTGGTAAGGGCATTGTTCTTTCTGAGTTGTTGCAACTTTTCTACTGGGATGTTTCTGGCTATAGTCAAGAAACAGTTTATCCGCTTAAGCATGGGGTTTTTTATATTAATACTAAGTGGGCAAGCCACTGAAATGCCCACAGAATATGTAGAAAGAATACTTGTACAATATTATATTTAGAGAGAGATCTTTTTGTATTTGTGAGAGTTTCAGAAGTCTTGGGGGTGTGCCAGTATTTGAATACTCTATTTATATTTCCTATAAAAATCACTCTGCTAAAGCCAAGGAGTGATTTATATGTATATCAACACCAATGACCAACTTTCTTTGTCTTCTTTCCAATCACGGTTATCTGGGAGCATATACTAAGACCTGATCTGAACGGCAGGGATGAAAAGGGCTCTGCGCTTACAAGTCCATTTGTATGGGAGTTAGTACATCACACCAACAAAGTTCTTCATCTCCTACAATTGGAAAAAAAAAAAAATCCATGCTTATAATTTCCTAGTAGAAAAAAAAAACACAGAAGCCTAAAACTAAAAAGCCTAATTATAATTAATTGAAAAGGTTTTCTGCAGAAGCTAGTGGCAGTGATTTGCATAAATTCTCATTAAGGTGAATAATATATTTTCTTCAAGATCCATTAAACAAGCTTTAATCAGTTGAGCTTGAAAAACATCACCATGAAACTTCAGTTTAAAAGTCATTACACAGCATCTAAAATAAGTTCTGAAAAATTACAAGAACACATCCAAGAGACATCAGCATCCTTCAGACAGTAAGAAGCCATGGAATAAATACCAAGAGGAAGGGTGGATTGTTGTTCCTGGCTTTAAGTTAATTCCACAAAGACAAAACATGCCTGGTGGGAAGGAAGTCTTGTGTCGCCAGCACAGTGGGGTGTCGTACCGGAGTGAGGTATCTGCAAACTACTTTTTCGGCTGGTCTCAAGAAGAGAATGCGATGAACTGGCAGGTAGGCTGCAAGCTGCAGTACCTACCACCTCTACCTTATGTAGTGGATACCCTACTGCAGGTTCTTTTTGTTGTTGTTTTGGTNCCTCCTGCTGGTTTTTTTTTTTTTTTTGTTTTTTTTTTTTTTTTTTTTTTTTTTTTTTTTTTGTTTTTTTTTTTACTTTTTTAAGCAGTTAAGCTGAGCTGGCCATTAAGACATTTATTTATGTATGCAACCTAAACATTTTTGTGTATTTCTATCCACTTTTAGTTTTCAGGATTAATTCAGATGCAGTCTTTCAAATCACAGGTTCTAACTGGTTGGATGTGTTGCCTTTACCCTGTGTTTGATGAACAACTTTCCTTTCTGAGTTAGTCCATTTCGTGATAGGAGCTGTGTGAAATTCAGTTTAGAGCAGCCATTATCTTTTAGCAATCTTTTGGGTGCCAGGAAAGGTGGAGTGGCAGAACTCAGTGTTTCTGCTGTTCTTGGCAGTGTTTTCCTTTCTTTATTTAAGGCCATAAAAACATGAGCACTTAAAAAAAAATTATTCTACAAAAAAATAATAGTTCTGTTTTACTAATTGATTTTTATTATTGCTGAGAGGTGCACTGGATTCCTTCCCTGGCGTTTAGTTAGCAGTCATGCTTTTGTAACCTATTCTGTTGCAGGAGCCAAATGTAAAGCTTTAGACATTAGCACTGAATTAGCAATTGCAGTGTACGTATTTACACACTTGTATAACTCAAAGTGGTAGTTGGCCAGGCTGGAACTGGTTCTGCTGGAGCTGGTACCTGCCAAACTTTATTGTGGTACCTGGTCTAAGAGAAAATCATCCAAACTTGGTCCCTGCTCTAGAACATTTTGCTTTCTGCTTTCTTTCATTCAATGTTTACAGTCTAAAATATGGAGATGAGGCCATGAATTCCAGAAAGGATCAGGATGACTACTATTAGCTATTTCTAAAATCTTTGCTCTCTTCATGTGTTTCGATTTAACACTTGCTGTCTTTGAGAGAGACCTTTTATGGTAAAAAGCAGTACCACCAGCAAGAAAATAGAGCAGTAAGTATAGCTTTTGTTTTATGTATGCTAGCAAGTTTGACTCGTATTTTCCCCTGCTCATCAGTAGGCATAGCATTTTTTCCTTGTGAATTTGTCTTATGTGAGAGAGCTCAGCTGTACAGGTAGAAATAGGATACACTGATGTTTTCTTGTATCATGGAAACCTCCCTCAATTAAAAAAAAAAAAAAAAAAGTTTGAAGTTTCTGAATGAAAATGTAATTGCTGATTACTTTTGCAGCTCTAGAGCCCAGATTGAGAAAGTGATTGTTTGTTTATTTAGTAGCAGGGTGTCCTTAAGACTATTGGCAAAGGCCAGTTATAGTCGAATGTTCAAATCAGAATTTGTTTCTAGTGTCCCCACATCATTGCAGTATTCATGATTATATGAGTTAGCTCTTACTGCTTCTTTTTGTGACCCTGGAGAAAAAAGGGAAAGAAATTCTTTATTTATTTTGGAGTATGGTGACCTGAAGTACTTTCTTTGTTTTCTGATAATTGTCACCATTATTTCTTATTTTATTATATTGGACAGCTTGTGTTTTAGTGTGTATTTCTTTTGGCTTTGTAACAGCATTTAAGTTCTTTATCTTATTATTGTAATTAAACTGCACCCAAAATGTTGCATGACTCATCTGTAGAGGATAATACACATTAAAATATCTCCAGATAAACTCTGTTTTGATATTTTTTTCTCCTGTTGCTTCAGTTTTCGATGCTTAGCCTGGCTGGTGTAGGCTAAGATTCGGCTGAACAGTTCCTTTAAATATTATGGGAGGTCTATAAATGATGGGTGGCCCAAAACCCAAAGTCACCATTCTATTCAAATAAACACACAGAGAAAGTATGTGCAAGACCTTTAACTCTTACAGGAGCTTGGCTATGTGCCATGCTTCTGACTTAATGGAATGGCTGATTTCAGGGTTGCCTGGGGCCACAACCACAAATAAGCATATATATCTCTGAGGTCATTGAAACCAATTTTATTATTTTCATAGCTATTGGAAATAAGTCACCTGGCTTGATTTATACATAAAATTGCAGAATATCAGCCCACAGAAGTGACCTTTAATTTAAAACTTTCATCTGTTTTGTTGGCCTGTAACTTTAAAATAACAGCAGCTTGTGTCTCTAGGAAGACTATTTTATCTTTCTCAGTAGTTGATGGTTAAGTATTCACTGTAAGTTTGGGATTCAAGTTGAATGTCTTCATGAGAAATGATCCTTATAGTCAGCACTGCTGCAGTTCCCAGTTAGACTCAGTCTAGTTTCCAGGAGTGGGACTTCCAACTCCAAGTGAGTTTGAAAATGTGAGGTTTGGGCATTCTTGTGGGCTTCCCGTGCCTCTTGTGAGCCAGAAGTTACCGCTTTCCACACTGATTTTTACAGGCTTTTATCCCACAAGCTGAGAATTGAGAAGGAACTAGAGGGGGTGATGAGGCTGATTTGAATGAGGTATGTATGGCTGATTACATACCAAATCTGGGTGAATTTTTCTAAAATAGTTGAACAGCAGTATCTTACTATCTCACTATTTCAAATTTCATCAAAAGAACATGGCAGTCTAGACTGAAATCTTCATATGCCTTCAGTGCTACATTGTCTTAATAGATGGGATGTGGATTGGATAGCTGTATTATTTATTATTATATGTCATAATTCATTCTTCAGTGTCTTTCTGCATACCACAACATCTTAGGAACCTGGGAAATTTATGATGCGTATACAGCATAGTATTATTCTAAACAACTAATTTCCTGTGGCGAGAAATAAATCTTGAATTCCTGATTAGTTTGTAGCAAGATCAATGTAGAGCCCTTGAAAAAGAAGCAAGTCTCATAGAGCAGAAAATACTTACTCCTTATGTTACTCTAGGTTGGTTTTATTATGCAGAAATAAATACATCCTGCTGTTTTATATGGTCTGGTAAACTATAATTTTCTTCATTAAACCTTCAGTGGCTTGTAATGCCTTGAGAGACAGCAAAGAGAGAGCCTGAACGCTAAAGAAGTAACCTTCCCCAGCTCTGTAGGTAATAGGTCTGTGCTGTAGTTTATGTAAAGATTCAAATGAGCTGTTGCTCTCTGGAAAAAAAAAAAACAAAACACAAACCCCAAACCCAAAAAACAGAGCATTACAATACTCTTTCTTAAATTATATATATAAACCACATGTAGATCCCTAGTAGAATACAGACTTTGTTCAAGCGCAAACGTGAGGTTGAAGCTGCTTCTCTCCCAGGTGAAATTCTGTATTTCTTCCATCCTTATGTGAGAAGCTGAGACATATGAAGAGAATACATTTGCCTTGTCAACAAATGCAACAACTCAGTACCCACAGTTTTTCTCTTTCTGAAGTCTGAAAGTGCTGACTGACCTCTCCAGGCAATCTGTTCTCTGGTTCCTTTGGGTCACTTCATTGCACTGAGTTGCATGTGTTTCTCTTAAGCTACCCATGATTTTTTTTCCCCCATGTTTGAAGTTTCTTCTTACTGTGACCTCAACCATCTGCCACCTTTGAATAGAGAACGCAAAATTATCACTGTCCATTAGCAGTGCTGGAATTTTGAGACACAATTTACAATTTCTGTCTTAATAAAATACTACACATGAATTGTTTCCACACAAACCATTTCTCTGTTTGATGTAGACTACTGAAAGAAGCAAACTGTTCACTTTTTTTAAAGCTTTCAGTAATTTTCGTAGAGCTTTTTGTTCAACCAGCTTTCCTCTATAGGTCTCTTTAGGCAGAACTTACAGCTGTCATTGTCTAAAGGCCAGAGTTACGAAATACCATAACCTTTTGCGGCACTCTGGTTCCTCATCTAGCGGGAAAAATGCAGTCCTCCGTTGTGCTGCTGTCAAGGCTGGACTTAAATGTTACGCTAGGGAAGTTCAGCCTAGCAGTTAAACGCTGGTTTGATCTTCCAGTAGATCTTCAGACTTTCATTTTTTAGAAGGATGCTCCTTAGGAAATTTAAACCTGCTTAGAAAAAACCATAATTAAAATGGCATGCAACTCACTAGTGGAGAACAGTGCAAGCAGTTGGCTAGTGTAGAATTGGAGGGATATGAAAATCTGGCACTATTCAGTTCAATGCTAGCTGCTTTTTGTAGTTCAGCTTGGCTTGACTTAGCTGTAGTGGTATCCTCAGGAAGGGCGATCAGGTACATGATTCTGGGAAGGGCTTCAGTTTACCTGGACTGCCATCTGAGATCCTTCTTACTGCCTGCCTCCCGACAGCTGCTCTAAAACATAGAAAGGAATGGTTTCTGGTTGTTTTGTTTTATGCTTGGAAGTCTAAAAAGTCCACTGAAAGGCTATAAAAGCTTATGCCAATTGCCGTTGATTATAAAACCCTACTGATTTCAGTGACATAAATTGGAGGTTATTCCAATACTAATGTGGATTAACACTAATGTAGCAGAAATCAGAATTTGATCCTGTGTGTTCTGATAACATAGTTCAACTAATTTGTCATTTCCTGGCTTTTTAGCTCAGTCTTTGACAGCATCCAGTAAAATCCTCGAGAGTATGCTTGGTGCAGACTTGCGTATACTGGCAACTATAAAGCCCATATTTTCTTTTAAAAAATAACTGTAATTAGTCCTTTTGATGTCACTCCCAAACTGTTGCCTACTACCTGGGTGCTCTTAACCAAGGAATTAAGAGAAAATAAAACTTACTTTAAACACTGCTACGGTTTCAATTTCTAGAGTTTCACAATTGCTGCGGCATGCCGCAAAACTTGGTTTACTCTAGTGGGTCCCTGCATCTGGATAAGCTATCGAAGCACAAACATGAAACAAATCAGTAAAATTCATTTCAACCTTTTTCAGGAGGATCAACACCTTCCAAATGGGTGGGTGCCAGTCTGCTCTATTAAAGTACCTTTATGAAGGGCATCCCAGAGTGCTCCTGTAAAGACGTTGGAGAGCTGGAAAGACCATAGTTCATTCATCCAGGACTATGCTGAACAGTCACTCTGTTCACCAGAAGTCGTTATGCATCTTTGTGGGACCAAATATTGTTTTTAATTGTTTTACTTTTTGGAAGAATTTTGTTTTCATAAAAATAGGCTTTGACATAATTCTATAGCAAGTTGCTTTTCTTTCTGCTAAAAAATTTTTTACATATATATATAAATATGCTTCCAGGAATTTATCTGACATGTATGGCAAGGCCTGAGGATAAACTCTAATTTCGTCCATCACAACTCCTTTCTAGACAGATTTCACCCCTTCTATGAATGCTGTAGGACTTTTGCTTAATGGGAATCTGAGAAGGAAAAGTGCTGCACTATTTTTTAATTTGGAATCTTCTGAGAAGGTACTTCGAGTTGTATCTCAAGTGTATTTCACATTTCTTGCTGCTTTGTCTATCAAGTTAAGCTTGCTTTGGTTTATGTTTTTCCTCAGACTATTTCACTGAAATGGCAGTATGTAATCTTTGGTTCATGATTGTGTAGCTGGACTTTGGAGCTGACTCAGAATAAATTAGGGTTTTTTTAACCTAATTTTATTAAATATTTGGATATAAATAGGGCTATGACCACAATCACCTGTGACTGCATATCGGAGAAGTTGGTAAACTAGACTAGGAAGGTAGTAATAATTTTGAAGACCAGTGGCATCTGTTTGGTTCCTTAGACCAGACTGATTTCAGGAAAGAAAAATTTTAAGCATTGTGTTTTCACTTACCACTCTATTTGGAAGCTGCTGTCTAAAAATGGTACCTTTTGTAATATGTTAATATATTTGTGGGCAATCTTTCATGTACATAATTGGGCAACTTTTGAGGGCAGTTATACTAAAAATGGGCAAGAGTACAAGATAAAGATACTCAAGAATTCTAGTTTCTTGCCATACAAAATAGTCTTTTAAAGCCTCAGCATAAACATTAGTAAGATACCAAAATGTGCTTAACCAAAATGGCAAATGCTTATTCTGTACAATATTATTTAAAAAAAACCCACCCCACAAATCTGCTAGCATGATATCCTTTGGGCAGGAAAAGCAATGAGAGGTGTACAGTTGGTGTGTGTCAGAATGTTCATTTTATGCACGTACACATCTTATGGTGAGGATGAAGGGAGGGAAGAGGAGACTTGTTGGAGACAGGAGAATTTTGGGTGGGCACCAACTCCACAGCTGATAGTTTATAGCGTGGTGGGGTCTGTGCTTGGCAGTTCAGTGGATACTGAAAGCCAGGGTGGGTCTGAGGGCTCTCTGAATCTCTTTGTTCTTATGGTGAAAAACATGAACGTGACCAATGATAGCTGGGTCTGGGATTTTTTTTTTTTTTTCCTCCCCTGTTCCCCAGTAAGGACATTTCTTCAATGTGTTCTAAAGCCAGTGTAAAGGTTAAATTGACCTCTGTGGATATGCATACACCAAATTGTTTTGACTAAATAGATTTCGAATAATACCTTTCAGTTAAACCAGTAAAACTTTGTTTAGACCAGACCTTGGTTAATGAAGGGGTTTTTTGGTGCTTAAATAAAAGGCTTGAAGAAAGGAACTTACACAAAATAACTTCATGCTCTTCTTTTTCCTCCACCACCCTCCCCACCCCCAAATATAAAAAGGAGAGCGTCTGTATGTTGTGTAGTGGTTCAGAAGTTTCTCCTCTACTCATTATTTCTATATTTGTATGTGTACATATTCCTGGGTATTCTCTTCAATGCTTCACTGAAAATAAAAGTCACAGTGCTGCCTAAAAATTCTTTCAGGCTTTAAATTTAGAGTTCACAAGAGGCATTTATTTCGGCATAATTATGTACAATCTTCCTGATCTCTCTGAAACTGCTGTTTCAAAAAATAGATTGAATGGAGGAAAAAAGGTAATTTTTCAAAAATTAAATTACTAAGCTTTTTTTCTCAGTATAGTCTGCCATGTATTGAAAAGAACAAAGAAGTGGATAATCATGGCACTGATGTATGATTGATAAAATATTCTGTAGTGGTACAGTGTGTGTGCTTCCATTTTCAGATAATGGCTTAAAATATATGTGTCTTGGAAAGGCTTTATGTGTATGCAGAAGGTGGCTTGTCAAAAAAAGTAGTTTAATATCCATACTATTAATCGGGTTAAGAAACTCAACATGTCCGCTCTAACTACTGTATTCTCAAGCCCTGAAATGTCTGGCCTTGTACTGTTGTGAGTTGCTGTATGGTGAAACTTATTTATGTTTTATTTTTTCAAAGGAAAGTGGGGAAGAGAAATAGTATAGTGCCATATTCTACTGCAGAACAGTAAATCTAATAAGGCCTGCTGGGCCCATTTTTATCATCTGAAATAGATTTGAAAAGGGCAGCAGAGGTTCCAACTATGAATTCTGGCCATGCTTCAGAAGCTGGTATTACTTTATATATATAACTCACAATTTGTTTATATATATATATATATTTTCTGAATTATTGCCAGGCAGTAGTTTGGCAATGAAGAATATTTTCAAGAATAACTTTGAATGTGTATTTGAAAGAATATGTTATCAGGTAAATACAAAGTATCTTGAAGTCTTGGAGGAACAGTATTAGCAATTTCATGTTGTGTGGTGTAGTCGGGAGAGAAGCTAGCTTATGAAACAACTGTGAGAACAGCAGAAAGCATTTTCTGGTTTAGGAATTTAGGTATTTTTTCAATAAATGTTTTTTCGTAGACCTACTGTACGTGCTGTGGTGAAGAAACTCAGGGAGCAGACACAAAGACAGAAGCCCTTCTTCTCCCTCTGTTTTTATCTGCTCCCTCCTGAGAGGAAACTGATGGTATCCCATTGTTCAGCATCAGAAAATATTAATTACTTCTCTCGCTTCCCTCCAGCGTGCGTTTTTTACCTGTGCATGAATAATCAAGTACTACTATGCCAGGCAGTTGCTATTAATTAGGGTTTCACATTTCACATAGTCCATCTTTTAGTGTTTGTTATGTCAGGCTAAAGCTCAAACTGGGAGGGAGTGAGGTGCGCTTAGGGTTAATACTAAGGCCAGATTCTTTCAGCATATGAGGACACACTCATGAAATGAAAAGGCTTATACTATGGAGAAAGATATAGTTCAAAGCCTTTATAGTTAGCTTTTGAAATATTTATGTTCTGGGTGGAAAAGATTTTTCAGGCCATCTCAACCTTCTTGTAACCAAAATGTTTTGAACCTTTAGTTACTTAAAGTTTTCAAAGCTCTTTTTAGTCAATAAGAAAATCAATGCATGCAGCAGACTTCACTGTAGGTAAGGCAGTGCCCAACAGCATTCAGTGTTATATGTAATACCGAATGAAGCCACAGCTTCCTTCTTCTGAATAACGCCATGCATATTCAGTTGCAAAAGTATAAAGTCTAGAAGTCTGCAGCTGATGGGCTGCTGAATCGTAGCCTGGTCGAAGAAGTCAAACCACAGCAGATGGAAAAGTTCATGGAAATAAACAAAGAACAAGTTACCTTGTTTAGATTTTTTTTTTTCCATTGCGTACTGCAGATTTGCATTGCTTATTTTAAAAGATCAATTCCTATAAAGGACATTGTGCAGCTTAGAAAATCTTAGAAAAATCTATGTGTCTTTATACTGTGGTACAAGACCATAATGTTTCTCTGTGATTTTGTTGTTTGTTTTCTGGAGGTTTTTTGTTGATTTCTCTGTGTCTTCATTTTTGGCAGCGGTCGCAATCATATGAGGGTATAGTTATAATTGTCTTACTCATGCATGTTTCCCTTCTGCTTGTATCTAATTCAGGAGAGTCTCACTCAAGGAGGTTTTATGAGTAAACCACTACTTACAATCCTGTTATTTGTAGTTCCTGTTTGTTCTGGTACTAAATTGATTTGACTATGAAATTACTGCTATAGGGCTATAATATTCTGAAATCTATAATATCATAATTTGCTAATATATTCTCCTGAGGCACTGTACTAACTACATATTCAGTTAATAGCTTTCACTAGCAGTTACATGAGATAGGAATATTATATTAAAAATATATATTGTCTTCAGTGTTTCAGCTCTGAGTTTGATGCATTTAGGTATTTCTATAGTTAGAAAGGGACCATGCTATTGGCAAAAATTAACTAGGCACTAGTTTACTAGAACTGCATTTCCCTTTTGTGAATGTTTTCCTTCAGTTAATTTAAAATATGATTTGAACCTAGGTGTTTTCCTTTAATCTGTTTCATATGTATAGTTCTATTTTTCAGAACCTGGCCAGCAACTCAGGACCCTATATATCACTTAGCTAGTTGTTACCAGTATTTCCCATCTGAAAATGGCTGAGTTATTAGCTGTTCCTTAGAGATTCACCTGAGAAAATTTGTTCTTAGGAGAGAAACTGAAAGCTGCAATTTGAAACACAGAGGATGCACAGAATTTGGTCTCCTGCAGGTGTCCCTAGTTGATATACAATATAGAGATCTTTCTTTGAGAAGTGCCATGGATAAAACTTCACTGCCTGCTGGATCTGTAGATAAATTCCACTTTCACAACTGTTGGGAAGGAATGAACTTTAATACAGACCACGTACGATATAATTGCTACCAGAAATCTACGGGAATGGTAAAGAGTTCCCTTGAGTCTATAATTAAACATTTAAATGAATGAGTTTTCACGTACTTATGCTTATTACTTTCTTAAGACATCTCTACGTACTAGATAGTATCCTATCAATATGGACTACGTGTAAGTTTTAGTCTGCGAGCAAGTACAAGAATTGTCCAAAGTATGAGAAGCTCTACCTGCCTGCTTTCTGATCAGGCACCTGCCTTACCGATAGCCTGTAAGTAGTTTGGAGGGGTAGACTCAGCTGCTCTATGTTCTGGGGGTGGGAAGCTGTACTCCAAAACATAGGCTCTGGCTTGGGTTTTCAGGCTTGTTACCTATACAAGTAACGTATAATCTTGAAAGCATCCCTAAGATGACTTGTTAAGATCTACTGTAAAAGTACTCGAGGGTGTTTTTCCATTGGTATTTATGAAAAAGGAGTAAATGAAAAATATTCTAAAACGATCTTGAGGAAAAACAGCGAAGAACCTCCAAGCAGAGACTTGCCGGTCCATCATTGCCTATCTTTTTTATGTGAGAGAGGGTTGGTCAATGGCTTCCTGTGTGCACATTTGGGAGTTCTCCTTTTTCTGTAAAATATGTTCTCTACTTCAAATGCTGATGTTCATTTTCAGCATATGGGGACCATTAGCAATATTGAAGCTGGACATATGGCTTAACGCGTTAAATCACTTTAGAATGTCGCATCTGTTTTTTTACCCTGGTGTTAACACCTGGATCAGTTTAGCACTAGCGCAGAAGTTTAGGACATATATAGCTGTTAATTTTAAAAACATCTGGGGTTTTTTTTGGTGTATGCATGTATATGTGCACGTGTGAACTGCTGGATCTCTGGCATTTTTGAATTTGATGAAAAAATCTTACTGAATTGTGCTCAAGGTGTGTACCAACCTAGGCAAATAAGCAGTTTATGGCAAGCGGCAGAAAGATTCTTTTGACTGGTTTAGAAATTATGACTTTGCCTTTATAGCTTTTGTCTTTCTTCAGACTTCCATTTTTGACGAATTGATAGCTGACTCTTGATTCCCCCGCCCCCACCGACCCATCCATTTGTTGTACACTGAATAAGATACCCCGCTCTGCCAGGATGCGTGAAATGGGCAGGCATTAAAAATTGAAGAAAGCAAGTTCCCTGACTGAGTCTGCAAACCTTATCTGCGGCTGCTTGAAAGTAAAAATGCCAATTGTGTTGGAGCTTTGAAAAATGACTTTCCCTGGTGACCCGCTGCCTTTTAGCGAGAGCAGGGTTTACGGCTCTGTTGAAGAGTGATGAGTGCAGTTGGAGAGGTTCTCTTGTTATGCCCATTAGCGAGACTGGGCTAATCTACGGGACGTAACCTGAAGGTAAACTGTGAGTGAAGGAGAAGACAAGGCTAATAAGGCGTTTTGTAGTTTCCTTTCTCCCAGAGCCTTTCCTGGAGCCACCAATTAATATTATTTTCTATCTGCGGAGAGCCCGGGTTGCTGCCAGCACAGAGGCTTTGTGAAGGACATGTCTGTGCTACCTGCCAGGCCATGGAGAGGGATGGCTTTTGAAATTGCCATTAAAATCAGCAACTGAGCATCAGTACTGCAGCAGAGTTAACAGCTTGTTAATTTAGCAATTAAACAAGAACAGGGCCTTGCCCCAGCCAGGAGCAGGGCAGCCGGGGGGCACTGGGGCAGCCCCAGCCCTGGGTGTCGGGCACCTCCCTGGGGATGGACCGGGACATGGGCCCNCACGGCTGTTGAGGTAAGCCCTGTTACTGCCCTCAGGGTCCTGACATGAGGAATTTAGTCCCATTTATTTTTATTCTTCTATTTTATTAGATACAAAGCTTGTATTTCTCTCCCCTTCACCGAGATAAACATTTCACTTCATGTTTTTCCTGTCAGCGCAGTTGCACAGCCAGGCTGGTGGTACAGCTGGGTACAGACTGGCTGGTTATGTGCTGGCCGGACTCAGCCCCCCGGCCAGTTCCATCTGACCCACAGTAATGGTGTCGGGGGTGTTGTCCTCGGTGTTACTGCGTCCTGTTTCACTCTTTCTTTCGAGGGCAAAATGACACAGGGCTGTCTGGCTCCGGTATCTCAGATGCTCGTATTCCTGCATACTCCTGCGCAGTCAAGTACAATGTTGGCCAAGTGTGTTTTTTATTACATTTTATAATGTGAAACAGAGTAGTTGTTGAATGTTAACAAGCAACCTATGTGAGACTTCCTCCTTTGCTGTAGGACATCTAGTTTCACTCTTGTATTAGACTTTTCTAATATCCCAAAGCATTAGCTAGACTTTTTCTTTTACTTTCAAACATTTACCAAAAAAATAACCATGTGGAAAGAACTTTTAACTTTATTTCAAATTTTGACTCATAGAGAATACAACAATACAATGACTGAACCACCAAGTAAGCTGGAACTGTCAGCTTCTCTATTTTTCATGCTGACTGGTAGAATATGTTGCCTTTACATGCACGAGAAACTAGGATTATTTCAGAATTGTCTCCTGAAATCCATACCCAAATACAGGGTGACCAATACTGTATCTTCAAGGCTTCATTTTGATTTTTTTGGTATATGTTTGTTGTGTTTGTTTTTTAATATGAACAGGACTGAACAGGAAAGGATCAGGGTTGCATCAAGTTTGTTGCTAAGACTGTAAATACAATTTGACTGAATTAATGCCTTCAGAATGTACAGTAGGTTTCTTCATGGTCTGGAGAAAAGCAGTTTACATTTGATGGAGAATAGTCTCATATGAGTACGTGCTGCATGGAAATGATGGGTGTGACAGCTGCTCACTGGTCTCTTCTTAACAAGTGTAGCAGTGTTTTACACATGTGTACTGAGAGCTGCAGTTGTTCGGGGGGGGTGTTGTTTGTTTGTGGGTTTGGGGGTTTTTTTGGTTGGGTTTTTTTAGTGGTTACATGGCTTCAAATATTGGAAATGGCCACGTTTGCAAAAGATATAATAAAATGTACCATTTCCAGGGAACTACCTGTGCACCATCTAGGTTCTTTGTAGCAGAATGCTCTGCCTCAGGGGAGAATGGTTGTGATGGCAATATTACTGCCACTTGTTCTTTAGTATTTCCCCCCAAAAAAACACTTTTGTAATTCAAGGTTTCAGCTCTAAATTCTGACATCTCATAGCCATTCTTAGCTATGCTCACTGTTTGGGAGTCTGTAGTCTAACATACTATGTTTTTTTCAGAGAAAGGACTCTTTCTAGCCTAACACCTGCTTTATTCTTGCTGAATTTCTAGTTTTCTTATGGTGAGTCTGAGAGTGATACTACAAACTGAAATCACAAACAGAAGACTTAGATTTCAGGAAAGGACTACATTGAAGGACAAGATAAATAATGTGAAAACAAAGATCTTGTTTTCTTCCAGTGTTCTTTTGTGACTGGACTAAAATGAGAAAAATGTGTGTGGGGTTGGGAAAACAAATACAAGCAACCCGATCCACTGCATTAGTCAAAATGAAAATTTTCAAGTATTCTACAAAGCATCATCAGATCTTTAAAGGATTTAAGCTGACCTCTCCATAACCTCCATATGTGCAGAGACAAAAGGACATGCCGAGAGGAAGCATGTCTGAAAGCATTACAGCAATGTGCTCTGGACAATGGAAATGCTGAGCTGCCTGGTATTTAGAGTATTTGCATGGAAATTCTGTGGCACAATGTATCAGCGTTTGAACGTTTTTCTTTACAGAACAAGACAACATTCCTTAAACTAATACCTTAAAAAAATGGGATTTCGTTACATGTTCCAAAGGACTTGTTTTATTGGGAGTGAGAATGTGAGGGGAATCTTGGAGTATGAATTAGAGTACTGCATTTCAAGCGTGGGCCTGAGTTTCACACCAATTTTCTTTCTTCCTCATCTGAATTGAAAAATTGTTACTTATGGGAAGATATTTATTGGAAAGGCAGAAAGAGGGAGTGAGTAAAGAATTAGATATAAATCATCTCCCTTGTTTAATATTTTTTTAATAAGAAGAGTCTTGAGCTGGCTGGATTCTAATTACCCTGGTAAAATACATGCTAAGTGAGTTAAGCTGAGTAGTAACAACAATGCATCTTTAAAGAATTGCTTAAATACAACTTCGGTTATGAAGGCAAGTAACTAATTAAATTCTAGTCATCTTTTTGCACTGAAGAGGTCTCACACCTTCCCCCACAGCATAAATTTTAAATGCAAATGATTTGATTTGTACAAATGTTACAGGGGACAGATTTTTATAATACTGTATTAGACATGGAGACAGCTAATGGCTGGCACCAGTCCTTGCCAGGGTGGTTGGAAACATAAATGTTGAAAACTGCAACAATTTTTTTTTTCCAATCAAGCTGACACAGACTTGAATTCATAAGCTTATACAACCTAAAAATGTTGTTTTCCTCACTTCTAAATATAAGAAATTTAGAGATCTGTATTTTCATCTATAAAATATTCTGCTCTCTGCCTCCAGCAAGGTGTTAGCAGGAAAAGCTGTCAGTCAAAATATGTACGAGACAGTTGTGGGAGTGCCCTGTACAGCACCAGAGGTTTGCAAGCTCCTACCGACTTCTGAATTTATTGTTCATCAATGTCAGTGAGATTCATTCCAATGTCTAAATTAAAATTTCAGTATAAAAGGCCAGTTGGGGTTTCAGTTCTGAATTACTGGAGGATCCGTTGTTTCAACAATAATGTTTGTCAGTTTTTCATACTTCTTTTACATTTTAATTATAACTCATCAAATCTTAACCGATTACTCCTGGGTTAGACTCAGAAGAATGTCACTGAAGGGTGTTTTAATTTAATGGAAGCAGCGTAACATCTGTTTCTAATGTTTTAAAAGCCAATTTATATGGAAATTTTGCTTTATCGAGAAGTCAATAGATATGTAGTTTTCTAACACCTCCTGCAAAAATCAAAACTTGAATTAAAGGAGCACCAAAGCGATGCTAGTCTTTTTTGTGGTAGCAGTGTAATTGCATTGTCACAGCCTTTCATTTGTACCCTTTTCCTTCTCCTGAAATGAAGTTTTTATTTGTCTTTTGTAGTCGAGCCATCAAGACAAACCAGGACCTTCTGCCTGAGACGCCGTGGACCCATATCTTCTACAATGACTTTTGGGGGACGCTGCTCACTCACAGTGGGAGCCACAAGTCCTACAGACCTCTCTGCACGCTCTCCTTCCGCATTAACCATGCCATTGGAGGGATGGACCCATGGGGCTACCACCTCGTAAACGTCCTATTACATGCTGCAGTCACAGGCCTTTTCACAAACTTCTCCAGGATCCTGTTTGGGGATGGGTACTGGACCTTGATAGCAGGCCTGCTGTTTGCATCTCATCCCATCCACACGGAAGCCGTAGCGGGAATCGTAGGGAGGGCAGACATTGGAGCCTGCCTCTTTTTTCTGCTTTCCCTGATGTGTTACGTGAAGCATTGCTCTACCAGAGGTTCCTCACCGAGTACTTGGGTCTGGATCTTGGGAGCGGGGCTGTGTGCAGGATGCAGCATGCTGTGGAAGGAGCAAGGAGTGACTGTTCTGGCCATTTCAGCGGTGTACGATATCTTTGTATTTCATCGACTGAAAATGCATCAGATCATTCCTGCTTTATACAAGGTGAGTCTCCTTTTCTTTTCCAGAAGCTATCTGTAAGGCACCAATTGCTGTTAAACAGGTGCTAAATGAGTTTTAAAGTACACAATAATTCTTAGTAGTTTAGTCAACTCCCCAAAATAAGCACAGATGTCTAATGGTGAAAGAACATTTAAAGCAGTTTAGTATGGGGGTTTTAAATTTTGTTTAAACAATATGTTGCTATCCATTGCTATTACTTGATGCTGGGGGTGTATTTTTTTCAATTACTTTCCTTGCTTCCAGCAGCTCCCTCCTCATTCTGTTTACTGTCGAGCATTGGATATCTGTCTGCCTTTTGCAAAGAATTCATTCATGCACTTATCCTCCTGTATCTTGCAAACTCAGCTTAGTTTGGTCGGGTGTGCAAGTGCGGCAGCTGATACCATCTGCAGGCTCCCTGAGGCAAAGATAAAGCTCTTATTGTTCTAGATTAACAGAGATGCATAGGACCTGGTGCGTGCCTTTGGCATGTATTTTTTTCTCCCCCTAATAGGAGTTATGACTCAAATGTATTATTGCCTTAACAAAATAAATATTTCTCATTTTTTAACTTCTTGCCCAAAACTAAACAAGTAAAATAAGCAAACAAACAATCAAACCCACCAAAGTCCCCTACCTTCCCTCTCCCAAAACTGCATGTATTTTAGTGGTACCCAGAAACCCCAGCCAAAATCAAGACTTATTTACATCAGTTGCTATACAAAACGCATGTGTATTGGAGTATTAATACCTCTGTTGAATGCCAGTAGCCATATACTGTATGTTATATTGTGCACTTAATGCTGAGCGGAAACAAATGGTAAACTAATTAAGGTGGGGTTTTTTTTTGTTGTTTTTTTGAAAAAGTGCATCTGTAACAACAAGCTTTATCCTGAAAGATACAGGAAGAGGTTTTGTAAAGTGCTTCAAGGAGTTTGGTTCATAACTCAAGTGTTAGCCTATCCTATAGAATTAAACAGTGGTGAAAACATTCATGTGGCACATACAGAATTCTGAACACCTTTTGCATGACTTCACAGCAAATCTAAACTAGTGTTCCTCACAGCATCTCCTCATTGCAGCCTGCAATGACCAAGATACAGTCATGGAGCTGGGAAGTTTTTTATTACAGAATACTCATTGCTCAAAAAGAAAACCTTTGGAGACCTTTCCGATGAACTTTCATGGGGAAAAGTTGGGAATTTTTTCCCTTTTTCTCCCTTTTCTGCTTCAGGGCCAGGGTAATATTAGTCCAGAAAAGACCTAAGTGACTCAGGTGAAATCCAGGCTTTCACATCCTAACTCTTTGAACACAATGCCTCTCTTCCTAGGTGTGGAGCTCTGCATTTGGACACCTCACTTGTACAGTTTGTTTCACTCCGTGTCAGACTTGTCTTGGACAGCAAACTAGTGTTAATGCTTAAATTTTTTTTCCATCTGTAATGATAGAAATAATAATTCTATGCTTTGTAGATTACAAACCTTTATGGAGATTGGATTTTAGCTGGAGGGAATTTTATGGGGAGGGACCACGGTGAGCAAAAATATGAATATTTTGCTTAATCTGCCAGAAATGCATTTCCTAAATCTCTAATTTACTAGGCTGCATTTTCTCTGTACATCTGTTGAGACTGAGCACTGCTGACCAAGTGTTACCTCAATACTAGGGAAGCCTCTGATCAGTCATTTACAGTGATGAGGAGCTCAGCTGGGACCTTCAGTTATATCTTCAGTAGATATTTTTTCCTTAAGTTTTTCCTTAAGTTTTACAAAAATCATTGACAAATTACATAAATTTCTGTGAGAACACAGCATCTTGCAGGGCTTGGGATGCCAGCAATATTTTCATTGACCTAGCCTACTAGAAGTGCGTCTTTTTGACACACTTGTCTGTATACTCTTTTCTATTCAAACTTTGCATGGCCTCTACCTTTAGCATCGCAGTTTTGTGTTCCCAAGCACTCCATGGAAAGTAAAGGAGTGAAATACAAGACTTTTCTAAGGATAATCACTGTAAATTCAGAATAAATCAAGACAGGTATCTCAAATAGGAAAAAGGTAGCACCTTAAAAGTAAACTAAAGCAAATGTTTCAGTCTTCTGGAGAGCTTCACACTGTATAATAAAAACATTTTAGGGCAATAAAAACATTACGATTTACCTAAAAAAGATGCTGAAAATAATTATTTTAGTGCATTGCCTTCTTTTCAGTCGATATTTTCTGAAGCACTTTCTTACTGTGTTTATATTTCCTTTGGTCTTTGAATTTTACTGTTTCACATAAAATACTGTTTAGAGAATGTTCAGAATAGTGAGACTGTCTCTGGCCTGTTCCATTTGAAGACTGGAAATTGTTTTTAGAGGGTGCTATTTAGTTGATATGGATGGATAATTTGAGAATGGCCAATGCACTGGGAGTTGAGAAATTTGGGTTTTCATTGTAGCATGTCTGACCAATGTTTGACATGTCCTGACCATGAAGGCAAGTTAGATGCTGTCCTCTTGATTTGAAATTATTCTTTAGATTTATTTTAAAGTAATTTGAAGATGATTATGCTGCAAGATTGGCATTTTAAAGTGATAACCTGACTCTTCTGAATTCACTAGTAAGAACAGGGCTGTTTTCTTACTAAAAGCTTTGGTTTTAGTTTGGTTCTGTGTGTTTACATATACAATAATAAAAGACAAGGCTTTGGGTTTTTTTTTTTAAAGTTTTATATTTAAAATAATAAAAATAAAATCCCAAAGTGTTAAGCCAACAGATTAATTTTTGCATTAAAGCACAGGCTCAAACAAAAATGAACAAAGCTTTCAACTCTGCATCTCTTTAGGATCATTTGGGTATTGCCTTTTTCTTGCTGCTGCTTTGGTCTTAAATAAAATGTATCCCTAGTAAGAATGGACAAATTCTTTTTCCTAGAACAAACTGTAAAATCTCCTTAAGCAAACAAAATGAACTTTTGGATTAAGGGGTTTATTATTTTTTTCTTTAATGTTGTTGCCTACGCTTTTTCTTCCTTGAAAAGACATTTCTGCATTGCAAATTGCATGAGACCAAAGTAGGCATCTACAGCTCAGTCACTCTGTGTTATCCAACTGGCTTGAGCATTTCAAATACTGGAGTATGGTTTAAAACGAAACAAAAAAACCTCCCACGAAACAAAACTCCATCTAATCAGAGGACTTTTTATTAGAATGTCTGGACAATTAGAAAGAACTGTGTCCATTTACTTGTTCTGGAATTTGTGTTTTGTGTTTTCCCAGTGTAAACACTGGGGGAGGGCAACTGGAGGAGAAAGTGGTGGTGGGGGAAGACATCCAAAAGGGCAGTCCAGGAAAAAGTTAGGGTCTTTTGTCATGCATTGGAGAGGAGAGGCATAGAATGGAACCAAAGAAGAAAGGAAAATAATTTTAAGATGTGGTTAGCTTAAATCTGAACTAAAAAAGTAAGCAGCAACGATATGAAACTGCAGAATAAACAGCATGCCCCTGTAGCTTTGTAACACAACGGTAGAAAGGAGCTACCTCTTTCAATCTACCTAACCTGAAGCTAAACCCTGTCCAGCTGAGCTCACACAACTGTTTCCTAGGCTGTGCTGCAAACTAGAGAACTGAGAGGGAATTCAAGTCAAAAATAACCCTTAAACACCTCTCCCCAAATATCCCAGCTATATCTCTAGGAATTATTTTAAACCTGAATCAATTCAGTTATATCCAGTCCTCATCATTGCCCTACACACAGCTGTACTGGCAAATACTGAGAGGAAAGCTAAGGTGCGGGGGGCAGAAACAAGGAGCGGACAGCAAGGGATCTGGAGGAGTGGGTGGTTAAGGACCAGGGCGGGCTTGCTGCCAGGCTATGGCTTTCTTATGCTCCAGCAGGTGGTAGGAGACGGCATTGGGGTGGCAAGCCTGTTTTTTTCCATTTTGTTCTGATCTTTGAGTTTCCAATAAATACGAAATGGTGGCTACTACCCAAGACCGGTAGCTGTTTACTGGGCTCACACCTATTATCACGTGAGTCCTGATTTGCCACATCAAGTACATGACAGCATCCCAGTGCGATTTGAGTAGGCTGGCAAGGCTTCTGAACAAGGCAGCTGCAGAGCACGACCACCAGCAGAGCAGATGAATATTGCCCCTTATTTAGAAGCTATTCTCAATGCACTTTAAAAATGTATATCGTAGCTACTTATTAAACTATCCAGCTCTTTTCCCTGTCATCTGCGTATTGGTTATTCAGTAGAACTTGGCTGCTGATTTTTTTCCTTTTGCCAAGTCTTATATTCCCGTCTGCCTGTGATGCTTTCACTATGGCTGGCAAAGTTGTCAGTCTGGACCCTGTTTCATTTGGTTAGCTCTACTTTATTCTGTCTGACTGGCTTTCAAAGTGCACACTGACAAGAATATATTCTCTGTCTTTAAGTCAGCAGATTTTGATGGAAGTGTATTTATTGTGGTCATAAATATGTGTCTAAAATGAGAGCAATTAAAAAAAAAAAAAGGTGATGCTCTACTGGGGCAAAGCATTCCTTATGGAAGAAAGTTGGGCTTTTATTTGATTTTTCAGCATTTTAGACCCTGAGTCATTCCCAGTGTAAATTGTGTAGCAGGTATGCAGATTGATTGAGTTGTCACGTATCATAGGTACAAGATGACTGTACCTGTCAGCAACTAGGCTTGTGCACGTTAAACCACCAAAAGTGTAGAGGTGGGAGGGGGAAACCTGAATAAGGGAGAGAGCTGTGATCTAGTTCGTAATTATAGAAAATATGCAAATTCAGAGGCCTAATTCTTTTGTACTTGCAATCTCCAGCTTGAGAACAGAACCATTAATCAACATAGCAGTACAGAGTCTTCTGTCCAATTAGTAGTACAAAGCTAATATAAACCTCACTGTGCTGCCCTTTTTCCCTCTCTCTCCTTTTTTTTTTTTTTTTTAAGTGAGGATGGGGCAAATGCATTTAAAGCTCATTTTTAATATAATAGTAATGATAAAATATTTATTGCTCTGTGGTTTATGTATACAAACTGCCTTACAGAAATAACTAAACCAGATGTATGCTCTAGTAATGTTGCACTGCTACAGTATGGTAACGTTTTACCAGATCAACATATTCTTAGTACGGGGGAGTTGTTATACTAAAATAAGGAAACCTTTCTTTTCAATCACTTATTTGATTAAAATCTCCCCCCCGGAGGTCTGCCTCACATGTGGAATTAGTTATTGGTATCTATAGCTTAACGCGAACCACAAATTGGATTGCAGGATGCATTATCTAACCTTCTGTGCTATTATAACAGTATTGGTTTTGTAAAAAGCAATTTTATTGGAGGCCTATATTTTATTTAAGGTAATGATGTAAACCTGGGGCCTCCATGGATGACATGGTCAACCACCAAACCAAGTTTTATACAACACTATTTTCTTTTACGGTCTTGGAACAGCCTTATTTGTGGGTGATATGTATGATTCCTGCTCAAAACAGGACTTGCTGGGTATTAGATAAAGCTACTGATTTTTTAGAGCACTCTAAACTTGAAATAAGCCACTTTCTGCATTCTTTACTCTTTGAAGTTGCTACTTTTAGAACTATCATGCTTTGGAAAGCAATTTCAAAATAAAATGCTGCTCGATTTAAATTTGCAGTTTTGTCTTTCTCTTCTGAGGAGCTCTAAAGCCTTAGCAATGCAGTGGTTGATCTTGCTGTTCTTTCACCTCTGCTCCAGCTACAAGTTATGCCATTTTGCATCAGTGTTTTATCACAATTTAAAATCTTGCTTGATAGTTTATTTCCTCCTTATTCCCTACAATCTAAGGAATTTTACTATGCTTGAACTTACCCACGGGCTTGGATACTTTGGCAGATCTGATCAGTAAGCTATTATTTTTTAAGTTATTTTTCTCAGACACTTGTGTGAGTATGGTCCAGCCTTAGTCCCGTGTCTTTGAAATACAGTGTTTAGACTGGTAGGGCAGCAGCTGCTCCCTGGCAGCACAGACTTCATCCTTGGAGTCAGATATTTAGTAAATGTATTTTCCTTGAGACTGCTTTTGTCCCAGTTAAAAATAATAAATAACTTACAGCTTCAAAACATGCCCTGACCTCTCGCAGGTTCATTTTGTCTAACAAGAGCTGCATATTCAAGTGCACTAAGCTGTTAAATGTTGCATTTGTAACCTTTTGCATTTCAAGAGCTGTGGAAAAGCTCCATTGCCAGCTGAGGCCCAGTTTGTTCCCTAGCTGTGATCTCTCATTCTGCGGTGGTCAGCTGGGGGTTAATTTTTCTGGCAGCTTTAAGCCTGTACAAAATTGTGGAAATGCTGAGACGAATGTGCCTGCACATACATTGCTCATATTTGCGGATGAGCCAGCCCGGTGCTTTTCTCTTCACTCTGCTGGATGGCAGCAGCATGGGGCCGGTATGGTCTTGACCATCGTTCCCCCTCCCCCCAGCAGATATTTCCTAGACAAAAGAAGCTTTCTGCAATTTACTTCTTTCTTGACAATTTCAAGTAGCTATTACTGCTGTTTCCTGTAGTTCCCACAGCTCCTTGCTGCTTTTCCTTTTGATCCTGAAATAAGAAAAGCAAGATTGGCCTCCACTATCTTTCTTCCCAGAGATATTGATCTCCTGCAGGTCCCTGTGATGTCAGTGGAGTGGTACTGAATTAGACATCAATATTTATAAATAGCTGTTGTTTCCTGAAAATATTTTTGTGGGGTGATTCAAACCACTGAAACAGATCACATATGACAGAAATACAGCAGCATCCTAAGGCAAATTTAGCAAATGTTGTAAGTTTTTAAAAATGAGGAATCATAAGATATCTTGCCAAAGTCACTGGCTTAAAATGGATTATATTTTAGTATTAAATCTGTAATGTCTTTATTGGAATTGCTACTAAAATCTGCATTACTTTTGTCTACCCACTTGAACTCTACAATAATATTTTGGATACTGTATTTCAGAATTCCTCTTTGGGAACATGGAAGAGGCAAAGGCTTCTTTAATAAATGAATAAGTAAATAAAAAAAAAAAAGCAAAGCCTTTTCATATTTACAGAGACTGTGAAGACATGAAGAACTTTCAGTTTAATGGAGAGGTTAGTTTGCTAGAGAAAGGTTGTCACTGTCTTCAGTCTTGCATAAGATTTATACTGCATGGTAGCATGCAGAGTATGCTATGTTCTTCCATTCTTCCTTCTGGCTTTAAGGGATCTCTTTTGAGGCACAGGGTGAAAAAGCTTCAAAGGCCATTGCACAGCTGGTGTTAGCACTTATTTTTCATTCTGAGGTTACATGCCAATTACTAATATCAAGAGTAGTGTGACTTTTTCATGGTGCTGTTTAATTACACGGTATTGGTGCGCTAGCTACTTTTCAGTTTACAAAACCTGTGCAAATAATGTCAATCTGACAATGTTAATCTCCTAATATTTTCAAAATATTTAATGAATCAAATGAAAGCACCAAACTTGCCATAGTGTGTAACAACTGTGTTTCAGAACATTAAGAATATTTGCAGGTGTTGGCTTTTCTAATTGAAGAACCTTTGTAAATCTGTTTTTCTAACAGCTGGCAATTTTCCTGTCTAAAATATTAGTGTTAAAGAACAGCTGAATTTCATACCTTTTGATAGGGATGGTCAATGTATTAAGTATTTTATGCTGAGATAAGGGGACTTGGGTACCTGTGAATTTTGAGGAGTAAGAAATACATGCAACTTTGGCCCATCTTCAGTTTTCCATTTGTTCATGAGCTGGAAAGCCATGTCTCTTTTCCTTCTAGCTCTGCTTCTCCCATGAGTCAGTTGTCTGGGCACTGGCCACAAAATGGGAAAACCAACATACAGTGCTAAAGCTCAGTGGTGTCTTAATGAGTTAAACGTCTCCTGGTGTAATTCCTTTCATGTAGATTTGCTTCAGGAGTTACGCCTTTCTGCTTAAACCTGTTTTGGTGTCTTGGTTAAAATGCATACTTTCATGATTGTATTCATCAAGTAAGTATCCCTTGTGTTTGTTAAAAGCCAGACAAAAAGTTTACGCCTATGCCTTGCATACAAATGTTCAATTATGAGTACTTTACATTGGCCTCCTAATGTCATGTTTAGGCACCTAAATGTCCTGATTTGATGAAGTGCTGAATGCCTGTAGCTCCTGAAGAGCTTTACTGAATGAACCCATTGCACTTGGTCGATCACAGCTAAATAGCAAGCTAGACTGTCTGCTCCCAGCAGTCAGGGCACACGCTAATAGTGTCAGAAGAGAAAAACCTGTAAGTATATCCCCAATCCAAATCAAACAGATCAGGGAAGAGGTGCAGCTTCTGGGTGCTCAGAGTTCTGACTCCCAGTGGTGTGTTAACGGCACCTGTGGGAAAGATAACACTGCTGAGGCTGTGTGAAGATCAGGCTTCTCATTTCTTGAACATTTTAACTGCAGTCACCTAAGTTTCAGAACTGTAGTGCTCGGAAAGTGTTGCCTGAGCCTATTGGGTATAACTGTATTCTCAAAGACACTTGTCTTCCTGCAGTCCTACCCAAGAGAGAGCCATTCCTGGTACATAAGCATGAGCTCAGATTCCAGATCTGGGAGAAGATGTTTTGAAGGAACAGGAACATATGCAAAGCCTGAGCCATGAGGGAGACTTTTTTCTTGGTATTAGTTTTAATTTTCAATTTCCTGGCTTATGCTCATTTTCATTTAAACTGTAATGGTTTAATGATTACGTGCACGCTTTTTGCAAGCTGAGTTATTCTAAACATTAACCTATGTAGACAGTTACAGTATTAAAAATGGGGAAAATACAAGTGTCTGAGATTTACACTGGAAATAGCCAGTTGTGATAGAACGCAGCAAACATTTTCTGGCATATTTACTGGAGGAACTGAATGATATTCTGTACATATGCCTGTATTTCTTTTTCCAGCTGCAAGGTAGATTAGGTATTGGGAGGGAAGGAACCCAGGCTTGCAATCCTGGAGCTGGCTTTATGGGTCAGTAGGTAGGAGGTAAAATTCTAGCCTCACTAACCTTGAATGTCTCTTGGAAAAAAAGAAGAATCCCTTGATGCTGCGTATAGTCCACATTGGGAGGAGGGGGGAAACAAAATATTTTTTGTTCCTAAGTTTCTAGGAAACTAACTGAAAATGCACATGAGGAAATTATGTTAAAATTATCCAGAAGCTTTTGTGGGAAGGGAGAGAGAATTTGTGTACTTTGTGCTCTTAAATGCCAGGTAGAACATATGTACCTTTTTATGGTCAGAATGGTAGGACTTAAAGACACATACACAGATTACTTCTAAGGCTGTAGATTTGATTGGGTTGTGCAAAAGTCAGAGCTTCTGTGACTTTTAAGCACTGAAATCTTGTTTTTTCTCCTTGACAATAAAATATGGAAATAAATTCCCATAGCAACAAAGTCTTTAATGTGAGTGTAGGGGCATATTGAGTTAATAAAGGCTATGAGGGAACAGGGGAAAAGAGAGGGTAGAATTGTATCGAGTCTCTGTAAATTCTTTCTCTCCCAGAAAACAGGACTTTGGGGGTTATGGATAAATTTTTTGCATGTTTTAGTCTGCATGTTTTAAAAGTAACCTGGGCAGCTTGTACTGCTGTAGAGCACAATGAAGCTTGCATCAACAGCAGTGTTTATTTAGTAGGGATCGTAAGATTACAGTTTATTTTAAAATATACATTTATTGTAGTTCTATCTCTTACTTGGAGACTTTTCTCTTAAAAGACATTATTAGAAGTGGCAAAACACCATGACAAAATAGGTCTCGTGAGTTTTAAAATGGAAACAATGCCAATTTTTTTAACTTTAGTTTTTGCTTCTTCAGACTACTTTATATATAGCATTTTTGGCTTCTTGTAATTTGAAATCTGTGGAAACTCAGCATTAACAATTTTGTAGAGTGATTTTTGTTGTTGTTGTTGTTGCTTTTTTTGTTTGTTTATACAATTATATGTTTTTACCTGTTCTGACTTGAGCTGTTAAGTAAGAATTTGACTTTTTGTGGGTGATTTTGGTTGAGAATATGGATTAAAAAATACCTAGTTCCATGATTACTCGATCCTGTTTGTTTACAAAGAAAATCCCAAGTATAATTTCTTCCAGAACAAAGTATCAAACTATGTATCTCTATCCCAGTCCTAAATGCCTTTCAGCTGGCATTGCAGAGCTCCATCTTGCATCTTATTCAGGGGGAAGTTACCTGCATAATGTATATTTCTACCATGTTTTCTTTTCACCTTCTCTGATGTGGTACTGATTCACATACATACGTAGGTCTCACACAGCAGAAAAAAAAAAAAAAGCCTGCTCCCACCTGCAACAAACTAAGCAAAAAACCCCACCCAACACAAACAAAAAACCCAAGCAAGAAAACCTTCCCAAACTAAAACAAAATGCTAAAAAAAACCCTTAAAACAACAAAAAAACCCCACTCAACCTTCTGTTCACGCATCTTTGTTCTGGTAGTGGCATCTTTCCTTGGAAGAGGAATTCAATTGATTATTTCTATCAACTTCTGTAAAAGATCTTAGAACCACAGAATGGTTTGCGTTGGAAGGGACTTTGAGGATCACCTAGTTCCAACCCCCCTGTCATGGGCAGGGACACCCTCCACTAGACCAGGTTGCCCAAAGCCCCATCCAGCCTGGCCTTGAACACTTCCAGGGATGGGGCATCCACAGCTTCTCTGGGCAACCTGTTCCAGTGCCTCACCACCCTCACAGTGAAGAATTTTTTCCTTATATCTGGTCTAAATCTACCCTCTTTTAGTTTAAAGCCATTAGACCTCGCCCTGTCAGGACACGCCCTTGTAAACAGTCCCTTTCCAGCTTTCTTGTAGGCTCCCTTCAGGGACTGGAAGGCTGCTCTAAGGTTTCCCTGGAGCCTTCTCTTCTTCAGGCTGAACAATCCCAACTCTCTCAGCCTGTCCTCATAGAAGAGGTGCTCCAGCCCAGCTGGCCCTCCTCTGGACTCTCTCCAACAGGTCTGTGTCCTTATGTTGGGGGCCACAGAGCTGGCTGCAGTACTCCAGGTGGGGAATGGAGTAGAGGGGCAGAATCCTCTCCCTTGACCTGCTGGTCACACTTCTTTTGATGCAGCCCGGGATACGGTTGGCTTTCTGGGCTGCAGGTGTGTATTGCTGGCTCATGTTGAGCTTGTCCATCAACACCCCCCAAGTCCATCTCCTCAGGGCTGCTCTCAATCCATTGAGACCAGCCATCTTAGTGGTAAAAACCTCTTATCTCAAGTTAGATATGTACCCTACTTATGCAGTTAGGGATAATGATATAATACGAAAATATCTAAGCTAGGTAACTTAAGGGACGGGACCTTGGTACAGACTAGAAAAATGGGTCTAAAAGCAAGGTAAGTAGATGGGCTCCTTGGCTGCCTGATACTAGATTGGTATTAGTGCACAAAGTTTGAAGCTGATCAGTCAGCTACATATACACCGTTCGTGATTTCACCTGAGTCTTTATGAGCCCTCTTTTTATCAGGACACCCTGTAGTCAAAATAACTTAGCCCTGTCATCTCAGGCCTTCTGAAATCAGAAGGGTTAATAATTGAGAGATAAACACTAACTTTGGGAAGGTTTAATTTGCTTTCTGTTTTGCAAATCTATAGAGTAAATCTTTTCAGGATTTCATCTTTAATCCTGAAGTTTGAAAAGGGGGAAGAAAAATTCCTGACATGATGGAAATTGTGCTTCTTACTTGATACTAGGGTACTTAAGACAAAACTGAGCTGGCTGCAATTGTGGCAGATTACTTGATCTCTAAACAGTCCCACTTTTTACCTGAAGTTACACTTTGGGTATTATATGTAACCCATATTAAAAAAAAAAAAAAAAGTAAAAGAAAAAAAATCTCAATTCATCTATGTTAATATTTTAATTATTGCTTTGGTAGCTCTGTGTTGATGTATTTTGAAGATGTGTAGTTTCTAAAGGCAGCTTGAAAAAACACCCCTCTTTTAAATCCATCAATTTTCAGTCTAGAAAATTGTTTTTGCTCCATCGTAGATTATGATATGTGTGGTACTACGTTAGCTCTAGATCCTTGCAAATAACTGTTTCTACCTTGGCACTTCCCTGCTCATGATAAGGTGTATTGTCAGCAATCTGTGATTGCACAGTAGCAAAAAGGTTGATGTGTCCTTGTGCTCTCAGGTTGCTCTCAGAGGCTCTGCAGTACCCAGATGGCTCCGCTGTGCTCTGATAATCTGATAATAACTCCTGCCATCATCATGTGCAATAATGAAGATACAGGTGTCAGTGTAGCTTCTTCACTAATATCTGCCTTGTTCGTATTTGTGACTGCAAATCTACATCCAGTAAGGAAGCGATATATTCGTGTAATAGCTACATGGCATAGATCTCTCTTTCAGCGATAGCCTGGTTTTCAGCTAGAAATAAATTCAGTCTGAAATGATAACCTTATTCTGAAGCAGCAGTGATTTAGTAGGTTTATTAATGAAGACAGTGCTCATTGACATAGTCCTTAATGCTCAATGTTTTTAGCTTCAGGTCTATATCACTCCTAATTAAAGTGGGGGTTTTTTGTTTGTTTGTTTTAGTTTTTTCCCTCTCTATATTCTAATGAAAGAATTTCAGTGCCTGTTAAAGTCCAGTTCTTTGGACTAGCTGCCTAATGTGGAAAGAAGAAAGGGAGAAATTAGTAATGATGACAGAAAATGAAGAATTGATTGAAAAGCTGAGTGTATGATACAGAAACCAGAATTTGAGAATTTATACAGGCTAACCATTCCTATATTAATCAGCAGAGCTATTCTTATCAGCCAGAGGATGCAGCACCTGTCCTCTAGCCTTATTGTAGGCAGTGTTTGTATGTTTTCTTATAAGTTTTGGCAGACCAATGAAAAGTGAATTTTATAAAATCTTATTTGATATGTGACCTTGCATTCTGTGGCACTGGGTGGTTAGCAACCAACATACTGCCTCACCGGGGCAATGAATTCATGGTTTAATACAGTTATTTGTTTTACTTCTGGTGTAGCAGACAGATTCCAGCCCTCGGGGGAGCTTTTTAAGTCTGTCTGTCTGTCAGATGGTCTGCTTTGCTATTTCATCCTCTAGGCTGGGTTGCAGTATTTTAATTAAATGTTACATTACTGTAATGCACAAACCATTTGGAATATTCAGATTTGTTTTTAAAAAAAGTATTTTAAAAACCCCAATCTACAAAACATACATGTCCAAAAGCTTACTGCAGACTTAGCCTTTTTGTGTGTCCCAAAGCCATGCTGCTCTGCATCAACAGTTTTCTTCCAAGCCTATTAATGTGAAGAGGTACAGCAAAACAGCTCAGAAATTTTCTCACTAAAAATTCTAGAACTGCTTTTAAAAATAACTTGTATTTGTGTCCTGTATCATAACACAGCTTAAGTTTTTGTTGAATCCTTCCAGGAATCTCAATTTTTTGTGCATTAAAGCTAATAAGTAAATTGTTTTCTATTTTTTTCCTGTTGGTTATGTTGGTGGCTGAGGAAATTCAGTATCATCATGTCTTCTACACATAGTTTTTGGTAATCTGATATATTCTGCTATTAACTGTCTGGTACAGCCAATTGTGAATTACATAGGTTGCTTGCAGAAATATAGACTCCTCATGAAAACTTAATTAAATGTAAATGTCCAGTTAACATTATCACAACTTCAGCAGTTCTGTACTTGAATGTTATATCCTTATTCTATGTGCTGTCTTTAAGAGTGAAGCCCACACGTTCTTAACGTGGGACTGTAGTCTTTTTCTGGATGTGGTGTCTTGTGAAGATCTTACTGAACCCTGAAGCAGGGCTTCGTGTTCAAAAGTTCTTGTTCCTGGGTTTGGTTTGGTTTTGTTTTTTCTTCCTTACGATATTTGATGATGTAATAGAAGCTGCCCTTATGATACTTAAGCTGTCATAGATGCAACTCTACTTCTATGTGCAAACAGTAACATTCTTCTGTGAAAATAGCTTGAAAAGTAGTTCTGATGTGATTAATGCTAAACTTTTTTGAATAAACAAATGTGTTTGCAAGATCCTGCAAGTTCCTCATCAAGATTGCTTCACAAATTTTGCTTTGGTCACTATTTGACCATGTTTTCTTGGTGTGTAGGCCATGAATGACTGGGCCTGACGAAGGAGTATCTAGAGATACTCCCCAAAAATGGGAGGCTAGTTAAACAAGATCTAAACTCTCAAAGCATTGGTAAAATGACTTTGTTTTCTGACAAGATAATACATGGTTTTCAAAGTCCTTCTGCCACAAAGGTCTCTTGGTATTTTTAAAGATATTGGAGAAAGAGCAGAAAAGGGAAAGACCACTGTATTTTGGGTAGCTTTTCCCTATCATGCAGAGAGAAAAATCTTTCATTTGTTGGAAGCTATTGTGTCCTTTGGATGGTAAAAATTTCAGTGGTGGGTAATACAGGCAAATAAATACTAAATGTTTACTCACAGCTACTTCAGATAGGAAATGTTAATGCAGCTATGGCTGCCACTCACGTCTGGTTAATCAATTCCTGCATGAGGCCTGCTGTTTGGGACCCCACTCAACACTAGGGACTTGCCATCTGAAGTTCACAGCAGCAATGGATTTTAAAGGATTATTGTTCTACTAGAAGGTTTCTCTGATATCCAGGTGTGGGATTATTGTACATATACCTTAATCTGGGGGTTTATATTTGTTTTTTAAGGTCTATCCCTGTCTCTAAAAAGCTGTGATATTTTTCAAAGCATGCACAAAAAATTATTTGGATGAAGATCACATTGAAATGCTTGATGCAAAGTCAAAATTCCTATTACCGAATCACAGTTAATCTGCTTTAGCCTATTTGAACTGCCTGTCAGGGACATCCAGATTTGATATTTTGCAGAAAAGAATACAAGATTGTCATGTTGCTGCTTAAATATGAGAGTGAGGTGTGGGTAAGTGATTGGAAATAGGCATGATGTTGTGCACACGTAGCATTTTCTCATGAAGTTAACAAATGCTTTTAATAACAAACAACATTATTTTTGTAAAAGGGAAATAAAATAATACGTGGTCAGATAAATCTTTCAGAGGAAACACAAGAGCAGTGAAAACTGAAAATGATTTAATGGTTGCCAGAGTGAAATGAGACTGTTAGCAGCAGAGAAAGGGAAGAACTTATTTAGAGACAATGAGAAGAGGCTGAAAAAAACACACACACACCCAAAAACCCCAAACAAAAACCACCACCACCACTTGCCCCTGCCCCCCAAAAAAACAAAAACCAAAACCAAAAACCAAAACCAAAAAACAAAAACACAACCCAAAACCCAGGATGCAGACTTGTCACTAAAATAATTTTCTAAGAATAACAACCAGTTTGAGCAGCTGGGAAACAAGGAAGAACATGCATGAATTTAATCCTATTTTTTTGTTTAGAAAGATTGTAAAGTAAAACAAGATGATGAAGAGAATGGAATGTAATAAGAAAAATATGAATTCATAATGTCATTGAGTCTTGAGTACATAGTTTCAATTACAGTTCAAGCTTTAATGTTTTAGTTTCCCACTCAGTAGAAGTTATAGTATAGAGAGAGGAATGTGAGTGTGTTCATATTTTGACATGCATTAATTTAGTTGGTAGATCGTACACTGTGCTAGTAGTAAACTTTTGAAGGGATAATGTTTTATCTTACCTAGAAATACTGAATTTTACATGTAAAAGATTCAATTAAAAGCACACAAACTCTTTCCAGTGGTTTCAAAAATTTGTTGTCTAAATTCCAAATCCTGCACTTCTACTGTATTTCTTATCCATCTCAGTTTTGCTTTAAAAATAATTCATATTGGTTTTGTTGAGACTGTTACCATGTGGATGAAAATCTGGGTAGCTGACATACAAATCAGAGGGATAAATGACTTTATCACGAATAACTGGAGTGTTAGAGGCTTGTATCGGGGTCTGTACTATTCTATGTCTTTGTAATTATTTTATGAGTCCCTTAAAATGCACTAAGGAAATTTGTGGAGGATTTTGAAATGAGAGGACTCAAGTATACCACAAGTGAAAGGAGATAACACAAATGAGAGCTCTCAAGCAAACAGAGGTAATCTTTTGAGGTCATTTGAAACATTTCCAGATGACTAAGAAATATCTATTTTATGTATGTTGTCCTTTTATTACAACAGAGGATCTGAGAAGCGTGCTTTTTTGGTTTTGGCCTACTAAACTCAACCTCCGTGCCTCTTTGCACCTTGGCCATCTGCTACAATTTTTATATTGCCAAGTGTTTCTTTAATAGGCGCTCTGTTGTGTGTAAGTATACGTTTGGAACTGGAAGGGGGGACCTAAACTTAATGATGTGAAATTTCAAAGTGGCTTTAAGAGATTAGAGTGAATTTGCTTGTAGGAAACGATAATCTAAAACTAATGATCACAGATGTTCACTCAGATAAAAGAAATAATTACGACACCTAAAGTTGGGATACAGCTTTCCCTTCCTATCTTCCACTTACCATTTCAAAGTATTGCTAACTTAAGTTACTAACTATTATTTCAGAAGAGTGCCATTGGGATTGAATTAGAGAGGGTTTAGAGTCCTGTAATTTATGAGGATATATGTAACCATTTAGGAACTACTACCAAAAATGGATTAGAAATGTGGATATGAAAATTTGTTGGAAAAAATGCTAGTTAATGCACTGGATTTGTGTGAAAAAAGGCCAGCTGTGTAAAGAAATTTTGGGTGGTGGTGTTACAAAATACAAACCAGATGTTAGGAGAGGAATAATATGAAGATGCTAATTGTGAATGTGTCCTACCATATATTCCTAAAAATGATAAGGATCAGTGAATTCAACCTGAATGTCTGTGTGCTGTGGTAGGAGAGAAACCATCATTAAAATAGATTCTGCGGGCTACGTCATTCTGCCACAATGAAAGAAGGAAGTTATTCCTTGCTATATAACGTTTTAAAATTTGAAAGTCAAACCTTTTTCAGAATTTTCTCCACATGAGATAATTATGGGTAAAAAAAAGTTAGAAACCAGACAAGAGCAGCAGAAAGTCAGGGGCTAGATGTTTTGCTATATTTTTATAAGGGAAGCCAGAAAATAAAATATGCAAGGTCAGCGTAATGATGACTTGAGAGTTGACTGTTAATTTATAAATAATTGCATAATAAAAATATAATCCTTGAAGGGACTTTTTTCATGTCCTCTAGCAAAGAATGAGCCTCTCTTTTACCAGATTGTGGGAATATTCCTTCAAATTAAAGATAGAAGCTTATTCTATAGTATGAACAGAGCCAGATTGGGAAAGTTTATAATCGGGAGGAAAAAGCTGGATAAGTTATGGAAGTGGAATGTGTTATTAATTCATAGTGAATTGTCTGATATCTTTAGCTCTTGTCTTTACCTTCACGCTTTGTCAGAAGAAACACATCCTACAAAAATGTAATTCTTGAGAAAAGAAAGGAGAAAATACATGTTGGCTGTATAAGTGCATTGGCAAGACAGGTCAGTCCAGACTCTGCCATAATCACAAAACAGTTGAGGCCAAGACCTGAACAAGACTTTTCTTCAAATAGTTTCTGCGAAAGAGCTCTTTTCTTTAGAACAATGTCACACACACCAAATATAGACAAATTAATTTATACATACCAAGTCAGTAAATTTGCCTTAGAAGGCATTCTTTCAGTAAAAACAAAACTTATTACTCTCGTGTATGTTCTCTAGTGTCCTAAGGACACAATTGTTTATTGTTGTTTTAATGTAATCAATGATAACCTAAAGGTGAAAATTTCAAAGTCTTATCTAAATATATAATCTTTAATATTCCAGCAAGAAAATTTAGTAGCAAAAAATTGCTGAACCTGAAAGACCTGCTAATTGTCCATGCATCTCTATCAACCATGTTGGAGAGACTTTGCCAGTGAGATTGAGTGGTGTGTGTGTGTCTCTATAGGGCTGGTAGAAATTTTTATTATGAAGAAGGATTTTAAAATGCATTTGACCAATCTTACTTTTTATTGTCAACTATTGTTTAGATAAATGTTAAACAGCAACTGATTAGAAAGCCTAGACGTCTGAGTGACAGCAGATTTTTTGAGTTCATGGGACCAGCTGAAGAGCTTTTAGCATATTTTAACATTTTATTGTGTATCTCTGGAAAATACCAGCCTCTCAAAAGGTTATGCTGTCATGTGTCACCCCTGTCAAGTAAATAATCATAAAAATATGTGCGTGAAGCACCAGGGGTTCCTGACTGCCTCCACTCATCAAACCTAAAAGGGAAAATATCATTCCTCCAAATTAGTGAATGTTACGATATGTTTTTACAGAAAGCTGAAGTCCCCTGCCTTCTGTTTTATGAACTTCTTTATGTATGATGACACTTAAACCCCAACTTGTCAGTCTGAAAGTAACATCACTAATGAAAGTTGATCAGTCAGTATATTTATAATAGAGTCTTCAGACCACAGGGTGCGTCTCAATTATTAAGCAAGAGTAAAGCTTGTTGAGATCCGCATCACTGAGATGGCTTAGGAGAGAGCCGGTGGGAAAAGATAAGTCTTAAGCTGATAGTTTTAGCATTTAATTTGTAACTGCAAAGATGACTGCTAGTAGCACATTCCAGGCACGAACCAGGGAAGTACAGTCTTGTCAGCCCAGTGCTGTAGGGGGTACTAGGATATCTGTCACAACTGTGGCATGAGGGGCTGTAGGAACCAAGGGAATGGGCTAGTTCAGCAGCATTGTCCCTTCTGCAGTGTGGCAAAGAGACAACACGTTTTGGAGCTTGCTTCACCTGAATCAGAAGCAAAGACCTGATGCCAAGTGGTGGAAGTAGATCATTTGTTATGAATCAGAGAAATAGAAATATATTAAAACCCATGTCTGCCATTTGTGGGTGATTAGTACAACTGGTTTTCCTTCTGTGTATATTCATTTTCAATTCTTCAAGTCTTATTTTGTACTCAAGAGGGAATTTAGTTTCAGAACTCTTCCTGATAATACTCGAATTTCAGCATTTTTAGCCATCTTGGTGTTAACTTCCCCCATCCCTTCAATGAAACAACTGTTGATGCTTTCCTCCCAGTATCCTCCTAACGTGGCTTCAACAAGCAGATGCTACTTCCAAACTCATTTCTAGAATTTATAACCCAGCTATTAAAATTGTCTAGGTCAAAATTTAGCACAGAGCATAAAATGTGATTCTTTGGAAAGTGACAAAAAACAGGTTTGTTAATCTTAAATTACAGATATAAAATTAGTAAGTTTTAGCTCACAAAGGTTTTTAGCAAGTTAACCATTTTTGGACAGTGTTGTATCAGAAACTACTAGTGGTGTTTTAGTGTAGGCTTATTTTAAAGGACACACAGCTTACATTACCATGCTTGATATTTCTATCCACCTCTCTACTCATTTACTTTAGTGTCCATCAGTCAAGGAGATGGGAATTTGACAGAGGAGCAATGTTCTCAAAGGTGGAGCTCTTACAAGCTTCATTAAAACTGGACTCAGAACAGAGAATAGACATCAAGCTGCCCTGAGAGAAAAATAAATTAGTAGCACCTTGTTAGACACCAAAAATCCAAGTAGCAGCAACATGTTCGGAGTTCTGAAAAACTGCGTCATATCAGGCACAAAGAATCTGGTCATGGGGTTGTGCATTAAGTGAGAAGCAGGCTTCATTAGTGCTAATACTTCAAGCTAATCATGTGTAGATGGCTTAAAATATTTCTGGTTTTTGTCCTTTCTCACTACATAAGGTTTTCACTTTTATGTAATATTGATACGTGTTCTTACTCCCCAGGTTCTATCAGGCAGAAGTAGGAAGGTATTCTATAGGGACATCTGAATTCAAAACAAAATTTTCTTTCTGTCGTCATCACTTACGTGAGAGGTATTCTTAGGTAGCACAGCATCAGCTGATACGAAAAACCTTCCTCATTCAAAATATTCAGAAACAAATAACAGAATAGGATTTGTCAGAAAATGTTTTCAGTCTGATTTTTTTTTTTTTTTTTTTTTAAGGCAATGCTGGAAAAGGATTGCTACAGAACTAGTCCTCTCCATATAAACCTGTGTCCACTATGACCCATGTCATGTTGTTTTCTCTTGTCATTTTGCTGTCTCTTGGTTTTGTGGTGGGAATTTGTCCTGGTTTTGACTGGGATAGAGTTAATTTTCTTCCTAGCAGTTGGTATAGTGCTGTGTTTTTGATTTAGGATGAGAGCAGTGTTGATAACACACTAATACTTTAGATTTGCCAAGCAGTCAAGGACTTTTTATCTTCTCATACCAGCCTGCCAATGAGAAGTTGGGGAGCACCCAAGAACCTGGGAAGCAGACATGGCCAGGACAGCTGACCCAAACTGGCCAAAGAGATATTCCATACCATATGGCATCATGCTCTGTATAAAAGCTGGGGTGTTGACTGGGAGGTGGCACCGCTCAGGAACTAGCTGAGCATCGGCTTTGGTTGGTGAGCAGTTGTGCTATGCATCACTTGTTTTGTGTATTCTTTTATCATTATTATTATTATTATCTTCCTTTTCTGTCCTATTAAACTGTCTTTATCTCAACCCACAAGTTTTAACTTTTTCTTTGTGATTCTCTCTCCCATCCCACTGTGGTGGGGGCAAGTGAGTGAATGGCTGTGTGATTGTTTTAGCTGCCTGCCAGGTTAAACCATGACAGAATTCCAAGACAGTACTCTGTGTACAGTTTTTAGGAGAGTTTGGATGGTACAAAAAAGTTCGTTTTAATGGAGTATGAAGAGAAATGCTCATCAATTAGCTGAAAGATTCTGCACTTTGTGGCCAAAGTTTTAAGTATTTACAGTAGCTATTCAAAATGTTCTTTAGGTTTTCTAGTATTTATTAATTGCTATCAAAGAGTGGTACTTCATCTTTTGTTTGATGCTGAGTCAATTTTTATTTTTTGTATTTTTTTTTAAAATATTTCTTCCCTCATATGGGCTGTGGAGAAACTAGTCCAGCAACTCAGAGAAGAGAAATCCTATTCCCCTCCTGTATAGACCTCAGCTATTAGGAGTAAGCGTTCCTCTGCTCAAGACAGAGGATATAGAGAGTGCATGCCATGAGGCATCCTGTGGTTTTACCTGTGTGACCACGGAGAGGACATGAGTCCATGTGGGAGTAGGACACCCCAAAGCAATTTTAAGAGAGTCTCCTTAAAAATATTACCAAGAAGATCATTGGCAATTGTTTTTCTACTCTTTTTCTTCCCTCCTTCATAATAATAAAGATACTATACTCTCTTTACCTACTTGATCAAAGTTCTCCATACCTTATAGTTTTTTCTAAAGCTAGTTCAGTGCTTTCAGAGAATATTTGTTTCTTTTTTTTGCTTTAAAAGTAAAATCAATGGTTGTAGTTGCAAATAATGATTCTTGAAAATTGTCTGCAACAATTTAAATGCTTTGTATTTAAAAATAATATTTAATTTTGTTTTCTTCTCTCAAAAGTTATAGAAAGTTTTGTTTCATCCAGAACATGTGACTAGGAAAGGAGAAAATAATGCGATTACTATTCTTGTAAGTGGTTATCTCAGAAATGTATCAGAACAAGGAATAGAAAGTTTACCTCACAGATCAGTGCCTCAAAGTCTAGATTTTGTCCCCAGAAATCTGACAATATTTGCCTTTTACATTTTTTTTCCTGGTAGTATACTTGCTAAAACATTTTACCAATATGTATTAAACTCCTGTTGTGGCAGATGAGTTGGAGTTTTGGGTATCTTGGGGACTGGCAGGCTCTACCATTGAGTCAGTATTACCATAGACAAGTTCATTATTCTGTCTAGGTTCTTTTTCTGTGGTTTAGGAATAATAATAGTAGACTGTTTCCATGATTTCCATGTGCAGCTATCCTCTAAAAAGCTTCATTTCTGTAGGCTAGTTTGCTATAACTTTATTGATGCATTTTTGGAAGTGGTACAGTTACACAGCTTGGAAGATTTCAGGGTGAGAAACAGCAAGGAAGAATGAGATTGTCTGTGAATGGTATTTATGGTGTAAATTCTTCTTCCTTGAAAGACATAGTCTATTTGTGGTTTCAGGTTTCAAGTATGAATGGAGTCCTTTTATAAAGTTTCTAAGAGACCAGCAACTTTGGAAGACAGGCTCTTTTGTCTGTGCTATTCTTTTACTGAGAAACTTTCCAAATAAATCTTAATTGGAAAAAAAAGATATATGGAATATCCAGTCTTAAAATTTTGAAGATTAATTTGTGTCAAGAAAAGGTCTGGTGTGAGAAGAATTACAGAATATGATCATTTTATCTAGTGGTAAAATTACAGCTTTTCAATTTGTAATTTTACATCCTGAATTGAGTATCAGTAGAGGTGTTTAGTAACTTTTCTCATCTATCTCTTTATCAGCCTACATTAAGCCTTCCCTGCTTTAGGAGGAATGAATGCCACTTAATTTAAGTGGTGTATCTTCCCTTCCTTTATGGATGTTGTTAACTTTATCACACTCTAATCAGTTCTGCCAAGTTGTATGATTTATAATGGCTATGAAGATAGTGGTGTAAAGATTGGAAGTACCTTAGTCTTTAGAGAAATGTGGTTTGTGTATAGATCTTGTAGTTTATGGAGGAAATATATGTACTCTTAAGTGGTAAGTTTCTTCATTTGTGCTTTATCTGCTGCACTGGATACTGTAGCAGTATCCAAAAACCTGCTCTATCTTCATGTTTTTGTTGGCACGTCTTGCAGTTATCATAGAACCATAGAATGGTTTGGGTTGGAAGGGACCTTAAGGATCATCTAGTTCCACCCTCCTGCCATGGGCAGGGACACCCTCCACTAGACCAGGTTGTCCAAGGCCCCATCCAACTTGGCCTTGAACACTTCCAGGGAGGAGGCATCCACAGCTTCTCTGGGCAACCTGTTCCAGTGCCTCACCACCCTCACAGTGAAGAATTTCTTCCTAATATCTAATCTATGTCTACACTCTTTTAGTTTAAAACCATTACTCCATGTCCTATCAAATGCCTTTGTAAATAGTCCCTCTCCAGATTTTCTGTAGGCCTCCTTGAGATATTGGAAGGCTGCAAGTACCTCATGAACAGTTCACTGTTCACTGTGGCTAAGTTAGTTTGGTGCAATGGAGGTTTTCTCTTGGAGGTGGTTGTTTCCACCTGTACAGGCTTCCTTGCTGGCTTGCAGCTTTGCTGCCTCACGTGGGTCATGTTGGCCCGTTATGCCAGATGTGCAATCCATTAGGAATTTGCACTGAACACTTCACACTTAGTGAACAAAAGACTTCTATAAAATAGCATGGCTGTTGTCCACCTGGGACAAGGCCAAAATCTGAGGAGGTGCTCAAACCGAAAGGTCAGATTCCATGACTTTACCCAGCACCTTCCCTACTGCTTCCCTCTTCCTGCTCTCTGTACAAGTGCTACACCTGATAAAGCACCACCCAGCATTTCCCAGCAGGGTCATGAGTGCTGAAAGCCTGTCAGGAGATGATTGACAACTTGATGGAAATGCCTCAGCTGGACCATGATGACCAAACCAGGCAGAATTCCCACTAGACATATTTATCTAGGAATTAATACAATTACTCTAATCCATTGGACAAGTTGTCTAATCTCGTAGGTTTGCATAGCAGAGGAGGTGTCCGTAAGTGTGTCAGCATTGTCAGCATAATTAACACACGCCAATGATTTGCAGTCATTGTGGAAAAATTGTGTGGGGTCAGGAGATCACTTCCTAAATAATTTCTGAAAATTATTTGTTAATAGTTTTTAGATTTTCAAAAAAACCCTTGTTTAGCGTGTACGAAATGCTTGTTATACAATGTAGCAACAAACTTGCATACCATTGCTTTAAGTTATTCATTAAAGTATTTCCCCAATAACAGACTGTTACGATAAATTTTTGGAAGGTAACTTTTTGTGCGAGCTATTTCTAATTTTCTAATGACTGTACAAAGTAGCATCCGAGATGGACATGAGAAGGTAAGAAAAACTGAGCTAATTCCTAAAATAGGCTTTACAGTCCCAGAGATGTATATGTTACACTTTCCAGGCTCATATTCCTATTTGAACTTTGTTTCCAGGGTAAAGTACTATGAGTTGTCTATGATCATTGCTCCATGACCAAGCACAACGTGAATGTCTCTGTCTAGGTATAAAGGTGGACCCATCACTGTCCCAGACATCTTGGCCTGTAAGAACAGCTGACTGGTCATGGACAAGAAAGATGCAGCCTCACAAAGTACAACTCTTGTAGACATTCAGTAACTTTCAGTATCTGCAGATCAAACGCATGTTAACTGTACCCAGTTTGCTCTTCATGTTCTTCGCTGTCTGGCAGCTTCTAGATGCAGCAGAGGAATGTGGGGGGGATTTGAAATCAGTTATAT
Source organism: Aramus guarauna (assembly GCA_013400195.1). Classification (NCBI taxonomy): domain Eukaryota; kingdom Metazoa; phylum Chordata; class Aves; order Gruiformes; family Aramidae; genus Aramus; species Aramus guarauna. The sequence continues at coordinate 760,846 of VXBL01005968.1, forward strand.
GTTTGGGTGGATGATTGGGACTGCTCTGATTTTTCAGTTGCTCACATCCTCTAGTATCTGCTTTTTTATGGGTGAGTGAGATGAAACAGCATGTGATGATGGCTGTGAAAACAGCAGTTAGGGATATTCAGTAATATTTTTTATTTATCAGTCTGTTTACAGTACAGACACACAAACTGGTGAAGGCTTAGGAGAGAAGTTTTTGACACTGGATAACATAAGGACGATTAGCCAACCAAAAATATCTCCAAGTAGCTCTCTTTGTTTATCCACTCCAAAAGCTAAGCTTGGATTTCTTAAAGCTGTTTTAACCCTCTTTAGACTCTGCTGGAAACTTTCAGGCTTATCACTAAGCAGTTAATGTTAATGAAACAGTGAAGGTAGTTAACTCACTAAAGGAGATCAGTTAGTTGGTGTAAGCTGATGGTTATTGTCAGTTGGAAACGATCATCATCTGAAGAACAGTTGACTTATTCAGACAAATAAATTTGCTGTTGTAATGGTAAAAAGAAAAAAGAAAACAAAACCCAAACAAAAACATCCCTCCCCCCCCACCAAAATCTATGAAAAATTACACAGTCTCTTTTTGTATTGTGGAGATTGTCTGTATGTCTAGCAGGATGGGAGAGTGCCTAAATAGTTATTTTAGCAGCACATCCAGCCAAGTCCCGGCCAATCATTGTATGAGTGTCCTCTCTCTGCCTTCAGTATCCAATATTTTTCTCCAGTTTGAACAAGGATAGACAGTCCATCAAAAATGTCACTGCTCTAACACATCTTTCATCCACTTACCGGCTCATTTTCCTTCAGGCTCACTTCAGGCTCTGTTGTTTCACTGTCACACAGGTGCCTTGCAAAGCTCCTTCTGCCTTGTCTGTCTTACTGCTGCTCTGCCCTGCTCTTCCCTTAGTCCCTGCTGATCTGCAACCAAAGGAGATGTCCCAGCCAGCTGCCAAAGAGGGAGTCCCCAGGTGGGACAGCTAGTGGGAAGGGTGAGGAGAGAAGAGGTCTGTATCCCACTGAGAGTCAAGGTGGGCAGGGGAGGAAGAGCTGAGGCTGAGATGGGAGGGCAGAGAGGGAAAGTGGAGCCAGATTTTTGGAGCCAGCAGCCAGATTTTTGGGGTTTTTTTTCTGCTCAACTGGAGCAAACGCAACAGGTCTCAGGAGCAGGTTCCTGTACCATGTCTTAATCCTACCTGTGTTTTGTTCAGTGACATTTCTTATTCTTCAGAATAGCCTTCCTGAAATGTTTTACAATGCCCTTTGAGAAACCTTGCTATTAAACTGTTGGTAAAAAGTTTTACTAGGTATGTGGAGGGGAATTAGTTAAAGTTACCAAAAAAGGAATATAGGGACAAGAGGATTAAACAGTGAAAAATTATGTAACAGAAGTGAAGAGTAACTTCATTACAGAATTGTTTAGTAGTGGCATTTGGCTTTGGTACAATGTTCCATAGCCTTCTCCTTTGTGCTTTTGCAGCTTCTTTGGGGTTTTTTTTTTTGTTTTGTTTGTTTGCTTTTTCACTTGACTAGCCAAGTTTTGGGATTGCTGGTTGTTTGGGTTTTTTGGTGTTGGGTTTTTTTTGTTTTGTTTTG
>VXBL01005968.1:762519-786420 GCA_013400195.1 Aramus guarauna
TTTTTTTTTTTTTTTCTAAGAGTATTGATTTCGCATGCTCTCACAATCTGCAATCCAAAATGCCATTACTGTGTAGAGGAAAACAAACATGATTTTGGTTATATATTTATACTTTTCGGAGATTTTCAATGGCATGACTTAGCAGGTATATGCCCAGATAGTTCTGAAGATGTTTGAATGGTACACTTTCAAGACAGTAAGATTTAAAGCTGGGCCATTATGATTCAGTTATGGGTTTTAGAGGATATAAAATCACATTGCTGAGTCAAAAGAAACTATTTTTCCTCCCCTCTATTCTGGGTTGGAGAGAGAAGTGTTAGACTGTCAAATTATTTTAATTTGGAGAATTTTAATTAAAGTTCAGAAAGTGCTTGCACATTTTTAGTTGGTGTTAACAGTTACAAGGACATGGTCAGGACTGGAAATGTCTTCTTATCTGGAAACCCATTCTATGGAGGAGGCAAAATGATGTTTAAGGGATTTAAAGCATAGTGTTCCACTCTTCAAAATATTTTCTTCACTTGCTCTTACAAATTATTTTCTTTAGAAATATATACTCTTTTTCATTTATTAAAACAAACTGAAATGATCTTCCTTCTTTGCTGCTCTTCTTTTTTTTCTTTTTTTTCCCTTTTTTTTTTCCTTTTTTTTTTTTTGTTTTGTCTCAACCCTTCCCTTAATGTATGGAACAAAAGAATTGAACAGAATGGTTGCATAATCACACCTAATATGTTTATACTTGAAAGAACAGTATTTAAAGTACTCAGTCATGTGGATCTGTCCAGATCAAGAACTCAGTCACAGCACAAAGGGTTTTGGGGTTACGTTTTTAACATTCCTCACATAAATACGTCAAAGCTCAACTATTTCAAGAGCAACCCCAATTTTTTATGCTTCAACACACTGATGGATCTGAAGCAAAGACAATGTGCCACTTCTCCATTTGCTTTGTATTGAAGAAAGGATATTAGCAGGAAAAAAAGATCTTTGTGTAATGATGCAAGTTACCATGAGTGTTAGCTAGATGGCACTGAAACACACTTGTGGTGCTACATTAAAGTGACTTGTTTGGAGCAGTCTTTGTTAAACGAAATTTCATGAATAAAGTATCTCTTAACTGCTTCTTTTCCTTTTCTAACCATACATAAATATCTGTAAGTCTTCATCTGTATGCATTTTTCTTTAAAGCATGCTCCTGATTGTACTAATTATGTTGTCACAGAAAGACAACATGAGCTGAACAATGCTGGAATTTTTGCAAGCCATGTTACATTTTTGAATTTTTATTTCATTTCAGAATTTGAAAGTCCATATTTTAACATACAAAGGATACCCTTTTCTTTCTCACTGATCTGTAAAATAACCTTTTCCATGCTACAGCTGTAGAAGGACAGCATGCTTAGCATTAATGACATTTTAAAATACAAATTCTGCCTGAATTGCAATTGTGGGATAAAAGAGAACTCTCTAAGAAGTTAGAAAATGTTCCAGCAATACTAGATGCATCATCAAAAAGGTTAGTTACTACCCCACCAGGGGTCTGCTGCTGTGTGGCTTTGTACATGGTGAGGAAATACTAAAAAGACAGGTGAATTGACATAAAATACTGCTTTCAGATAGCTTCAGGGTAAAAATGAACAAATTGTAGCAGTCAAAAAGCAAAGCTCAAACACTTTTTCCTCATCGGCATTCTTTTCCAGGAAAGAACTTTCGTTCTTGCAGAATCCTGAGACATCCTACATTATTCTGGACTCAGCCACAGTGACTTAAAAAACCTTAATGCACATTGCTGCTGCTTCCCCACCTACCTCCTCATCCACACGTGCCACTGTTGTTACTCTCACGGTTTTTAAAACTAAAGTGGCAGGTCACAAGCTAGTGTACTTAACATCCTACACACTCATGTTGCAGCCCTGGACTGGAGGAAACCCCTCCAGGACTGTACCCTAGCTTAGATCCCAGGCAAAGACAGCCCAGCTTTCTGGGATCACTTTTTAAACTCTTCACTACTAATTTCCTCCCAGGTTGGTTTTGCTCCTGACCTTGGAGAAATTATAGATTTTTGCTGTTACTTGCAAAATCCTGTGTGTTGGTTGACCTTTTCCATTTGGAAAATCAAAGTTAATGCAAGGAAAAGCTACCCTTTTATTCAATAAAGTTTCTTCCTGTCAGGATCAGTGGCATTTTTTAGAGCAAAGGTGACCCTCTGTACACAAAAAATATCTTTTTTTGTCAGTACTTTCAAGAAGGCACCTTGTGCAGTTCCAGTTGGTGTGTCAGTTTTCTCAGCATTTTAAGCCTTATGTCTTAGGCTGGTAAGGCCATCTCAGACAGAGCTCTGAGGTATGTCTTGTCTGGACCTTTTCCTTAAAGAGAATACACCAAGAATCTTTAAAACTTTTATAGGTTTGGTTTTTTGTTTTGTTGGGGGTTTTTTTGTTTTTTTTTAATCTTCTCTTCTCATCCTCATGGTTCATTGCTTCCCACAGCTTTCCCCGTTGTCCCCTGCACTGCAGCAGTGTTTCCCAGTTTGGTGCTGTCTCTCTGAGAGAGCTCCTTGCTCCTTCCCAACATCCCACTTGAACCAGCACATAGCTGCCTGGTAAGACAAGCAGTCAGCGCAATACTCGTCTGACAAGCCACAGCCCTTTAGCAAAACATACACATACTGTAAACTGTGAGGAACGAATTTTATACACTTGTAACATCTGTCCCAGTGAGAATCTCAGCTTTCACAAAGCAAAAAAAAAACCCCAAACCAATATACATAGTCTTCATGGTTTTGGCCAGTGCTTAAGAATGTAAACCTTTTTAATCTGGGATTTTAGAAAGCAAATAACAAAAATTAAAATGAAGTGGGTTTTCTAGCTTTCCAGTTATTTCTGTGATAAGATTCAAAGGCTGACTGGGCGTTTGACAAGAGTGAGGTCAGCCCCAGCTGTTAACATTCTTGTCTGAGGGAGGTCTCTTGGAGCTGTTAGAAGGTGTTCTTCATAATTTAACTGTTGGTTTAAACTCCCCTTCATTTGTGCTTGTAGTATGTGGAAAGTATGTAAACCTTTCACACAAGCACTTGGGCAAAGATGCAAAGAAGGACGCAGGGGCACAGTTAATTCTAAATGATCACATTTGCCCGACTCCAGAAGGTGGATCTTGAGGTCCTGTTCATCTGTCACCTGCAGTTGAACAGAGTCCCTAGACACCATCCTTAAGTTCTTAAGCAGCTGCTTTTAGACATACACTGACAAGTTTCTGTGCAGAGTGCTTGTAAAGCCTATCCAGGTCTGCATATGCCACCCACCTTTACTTCTGTGCCATTGGGATTCAGAGTGCTTTGTCCTACTTGTGTACTGTTGTACACACTATGAGCAATGAGTATGTGCTCAAATAGATACTAATTTATTACTTTTTCTGAGATACCAGAGCTCAGGTCTCCTTCAAAACAAAGGACTCAAGTCATGCTTGCTTATGTTCATTGTTGTCAGCTGGGAACCTAATAATTTCATTGCATGCAGAGTCAATCAACTTTGAGAAAAGAAAATGTGTATCTGTATAATCTGGAGTCAGTCATAACAAATACGGATTGAAATATGGAAATTCTAGTTTTCTCTTGAAAAGGAGGACATCTCTATGACTCCAGAAAGTCACAAAAGGAAGGAAAATACATTGTTTTCTAAAAAAAGTTCCAACTGCCCAATTCTTTGATTTGTGAATTTGAGCCTAGAGTGAAGTTCCTAAGAAACTAACATTGCCAATTTTTATAGACTAGCCTAGACATAACTTTGCCCTGGGCGCTGGTTTCTGTGGAGTCCATGCTTCAGGCATTTCACTTTCAAACATTTAAGATGTTGATGCTTCCAAGCTGGTAGGTGATTAAAAATGGAGTCACTGGAGTTTTCAGCATTTCAATGTTTTTATCATTTTCATAATTTTCATTATTTTAGTATTCAAAACATTAATCTCAGATATCACGTCAAACAAACAACCCAGCAATACTGAAACAGTTTGTTTCAGAGAAGTACAAATACTACTACAGGGTAGTTTTTTACAGTTTATTTTCTATTTAGATATGTGAATTGTGGAAGCTCTAATTTTTAATAACTGGAAAAATGTCAAGGTCCCTTCAGAGGGACTCCTGAAAAATCTAGCAGTTGTCCTTTCTGTCCCTGCATGTTTTTTGGTTAATGATTTTTATGTTCTTGTGCAGATAAGAAGGAATTTTAATGAAACTTGGAGGTCTGTAATTTAAAAATGTTAGCCTTTTCAGTCAAATTTTTCATCACTGAAATGAATATTGCTACCCAGATAAATCCATAATTCGTGAGTACTCCCAGTCTTTAAAGGTTATCCTCATTTTTTCTCTAAGCAAGGTCAAGAAATGTATTTGCTGCATTGATTGTCAAAGTTGAGAAGTGCGTAAATGATTAACAACTTCTGACTTTTTTTCAGCCTAGTTGCTGTCTTAGAAATCAATTGAGCATGGTCAATCCCTTTCTGTGACATCTCAGGATGCATAATGCTAAAAAGTCCCGGGTAGCATGCCATGCTGATTCCTCTTGAGCCAGAATTCTATGCAGAAAAGGAAGTTTGGAATTCATTACATGGAAATTAGTCATGTCCTCATTAGACTATTGGAAAAAAAACCCAGAATATAAACCCTTGACATGCCAAAGGATGTATGTGCCACGGTGTCTGCCTCACCCACAGGGAAAGGTATAAAAATAAATAAATTAATTAACAAAAATATATATGCACTGTTGACTAGGAGTCTTGGCACATCATTACAAGATATAGTAGTCCTCTTTAAGTCTTTTTCTCTTTCCCCCCTAGATCTTGTATACTCTTCTCTGGAACCAGTTTTTTTTGTGGCTGCACAAGTTTATAGCTTAGTAGGTGGAGGGGAGCTGGCAGTAGGAGTATCTCATCATGTTAAGTGCTGTGGTTACTTCTGTTGTACCCACCCAGGATAGACAGAATTTGGGTCTATTTTAAAAGACTGAGACCTAGCCAAATTGGAGTTGCTGGCAACCACTCTGATAGCAGATATCTGCAAGTTCAAAGACAAGGAGAAAGAAGGAAGAGGGGTCGCAAAAGAGGTTCTCAAACCAAGAAAGTTGTCTTTCTGGTTTTGTTCTCATGTTCAAATTTATTTCAGTCTCTTTTCCTTTACTTTGTGATTTATTTTGAATAGCTATACTATTGCAGATTTTTGTACGCCCTTCACTCCACCTCCCCATTTTTTTCAAATCATACCTTTCTCTGGGAAACAATAGGAACTTGAATTTCTTCTTATATTAACCCATTACTGTTGTGCATTATTCCTGTATTGTCTCTCCTTTCTTCTCTTGGTTTCTGATCTTTGTTTCTTTCTTTTAAATTAGTGATTTCTCTTATTTGTGAAATTTCCTTCCATTCCCATCGTACTTCTTGCTTCTTATCCCATGTCTTCCTCTCACTAACACAAAAATAGTTGTCTGAAATTTCCCTGTTCAACATTATTTTATTTTAAAGGAAAAGGAATTCTGGGATTATTTTGGTGATTCCTGTATGAGGCAAGAATTTGATAGAAATGCTGTATATTAAGAAAAGAACAAATTCCTAGTGTCTTTCAGTGGTATTGTGCTAAAAGCCTCATTTCTGCTTTGCACACTTCAGCTGAAAACTATGCAACGATGAACAGACTTTTTTTTATAGCTAAAATTGCCCTCACTTCTCTAGACTCTTTTCACCCTTAATAGTAAAACAGCACATAATTGTCATTGGATTGGTAGAAAATATAACAGACTTTATTGGAAGGGGGCAATATCTTTTACTAGACAAGCTGTCCATTTTTAGCCTATTTTTTCCAATTATAATGTGTATGTTTTTCTAGCTATGCTGCTTGCTCTAATGAAAGATGCTATCTCTCCGTTCATACCTCGATTAACTCATATGTAAGAACAATAAGTCTTTTGTCTTTTTTCTTAGTGGTAAGGTAACTGATGATGGTTCAAAACTGATTAATTCTTTCAAATCAATTTATTTGTAGTACAGTAGTAGCTGAAATTGTCAGCTAAAGGCTACAACCTCAATTTAGCTGGACTTAGAATCATAGAATCATAGAATTGTTTTGGGTGGAAAAAGACTTTAAGATCATCAAGTCGAACCAGTCCATGCACCCACTTGTTTGATATCTGTATACCTAAATATTTTAGTCATAAAATTCTGGAAGAGTAGGAGGTAGATGATATTGCACGTGGTATTCCCAGGATGTGATGTTGGGTCATAGTAGATTTTACAAGACATTTTTTAGACATAAAGGTGGACACCACCATTTCCAAAGACATCATTGCATTTCAGTATAGTATCATAGAATCATAGAATAGTTTGGTTTGGAAGGGACTTCCGAAGGTAATCTAGTCCTGCCCCCCTGCCATGGGCAGGGACATCTTCAACTAGATCAGGTTGCTCAAAGCCCCATCCAGCCTGAGCTTGACTGATTCTATGATAACATCTGAATTTAGGGGCAGCAGGGAAGGATTAGAACAAAACGAGATAGAGGGTGGTTAAGCAATCTGCTTAGTGTAATTCAGGCATCTGTGTCATAGAATCATAGAATGACAGAATAGTTTGGGTTGGAAGGGAACTTTAAAGGTCATCTAGTCCAAACCCCCTGCCATGGGCAAGGACACCCTCCACTAGATCAGATTGCTCAGACCCCCATCCAACCTGGCCTTGAATGTTTCCAGGGATGGGGCATCTACCACCTTTCTGGGGAACTTGTTTCAATGCCTCACCACCCTCATCATAAAAAAAAAGTTATTCCTTATATCTAGTCTAAATCTACCCTCCTTTAGTTTAAAACCATTTCTCTTTGTCCTGTCACTACAGGCCCTCCTAAAAAGTCTGTCCCCATCTTTTTTATAAGGCCCCTTTAAATACTGAAAGGCTACAATAAGATCTTCCCTTCTCCAGGCTGAACAACTCCAACCTTCTCAACCTTTCCTCACAGGAGAGGTGCTCCAGCCCTCTGATCATTTTTGCGGCCCTCTTCTGGACTTGCCCCAACAGGTCCATGTTTTTGCTGTACTGGGGACCCCAGAACTGGATGCAGTACTCCATGTTAGAGCTGGTAATAGAAGGAGCATCTTGATCTGGTATCAGGTGCATTTTGTCAAAGTACTTGTAGCAAAACTTTGGAAGAATTTCCACTTTTTGGAGCAATTTGAGAATAACTATTCCATCCATGAGGGAGAGATGGAGAAGGCTTCAGAGAGCATCTTAAGGTGCTTTTGGCAGGAGAATGATGAGCTGATGATTGATCTGTGGGTTGGGCAGATGGTTTGAAGCACAGACAAAACACTAGCAGTGGAGTTCATTTTACTATCTGAAGATTATCAAGGAGCTGAAGATGTGCATGCTTCCAAGGGACAAGGAAATATGTCACACAACTTTTTGCAAGACCAAGGAGTTTGGATCTTTACTAGTATGGCATCTGGATAATTTATGTACTGACCTTGAAAACAAGCAGCTTGTGTAGAAGGAACGTTCTTAAGACTGCCAGGTGGGAGGGAATTTTGTGGCCATGTAATCCTTTTTTGTGTGTGATGTCTCAAGGACTTGTGGTTTTAACATAAGTTATGTATCTTATGTTTAGTGGAACTTTGGGGGTTTTTTTTGAAGACTTAGAAAACCGAAATGTTACTACTTAAGGTATTACAGTTGTAACTGCTCCCATGTAAGTATTACCATTACAAGTTTCAGTCTGCTGAAGAAGCAGGGATGAGTATGTGTTTTGCTACAATGCATGGCAAGAGTGCAGCTGTCCTAGTGGTATTCTTGGAAGTCATGGTTTGATAGGCGTCTTTGGTAGCAGTCATGGCTTCGCGAAGTCGCACCACTTCCTTCAGCTTTCCACCCCCGCACACTCTTCCCTCGGTTGGGCTGACACCATGTAATTTTGTGCAAGGAACTGATCACTCTGGAAACAATAAGAAAACAAATAAACAAAAGTTCCTAAAGTAGCACTGCTGTCTAAATCTCATATTATGAGGAAGCCACAGTCTAAATTTACTAGTTATAAAATAAATCTGATTTGAGTGTTAGTCTAGTTATGCCTGCATTTTGATTTTAAGAAGTCTGGCATATTCTGCTCCATTGTCCCTCCCACTGCCATCCTTCCTTAGAAAGTACTCAGTAATGTTATCTGAAAGCCGGGTGATTAATTTCTAATGTGTAAAGCCCTTATGTACTCAATTTATGCATGAAGATTATGACATATGGGTTACTGAAATTTATTTTTAAAAAAACCCTAAACATTGTTGGAGGCTAGATGTAGCTTTCATCTGGACTGGATTAAGGGGAGGACTCAGGTTTGTGTGCAACTGAATTTGAGTCACCAGCAGGTTTAGTGCTCCCCTGAAGGGGAGAGTGCTGTAAGGGGGCAGGTAACGGCCACAGGCTTCTGCTGAATTTATTGAGGAAAGTTACCTCTCTGCTCTTTTGTTGCTGCTTTGCCAGTGTCTTGCTTCAGGGCACAATTTTTTCTTTTCCACAATGGAGTGCCTGATCTTAGGCAACCAAGGTTCACTAAACTTTGCTAACTTTTTTATACTGAATTATGTCAATTTGCTAATCTCTACAAATCAGTGTTTCGCATTTGAAAGCGCTTATTAAAAACAAGGTGAAAACTCAAAATAGGAACAACTTTGAGGATTTTTATTTTTATGATTTTAGTGTAGCAGAAACATTCAGTGATGTGGGTGTCTGCATAATGTAACACATCCTCTTCCAAATCCTGCCTTTGTTGAATTCTCGAAGAAATCCCACACTCATTAAATAGCTTTCTATTATGATAACTTGGAGAGGGAACTGCTGTACTTTGGCCTTCCCACTGAGTGAAGTCTCATTATAAATCATCTCTTTATAGCTCCAAAATGCTGCACTTCCAAACTTTGCTCGTTAATGAGACTGGAATGAGTTTCATAATGGCTGGCTGTTTGCACCGGAGCTGTGCTCAGGAAAGACTGTTGCATTTACTTCCTTGATGCCCGAAACACCTTTGCAATACAGTGGGTCTACAAACCAAGAATTAATAAGGAAGGGTATGTGTGTGTGCATGTGTGAAAATATGGATGAGCATGTTCAGGCAAAATTATTTCCATTTAATTGTACTGAATGTATTTAACAAAAAATAAGTTTCTTGGTTTCTTCTAAAAGAATACATATTGTTTCATTTCCTTCAGAGAAGCTGGATTGTTTTACAAGCTAAACTGATTTGGCCACAGATCATTGCCTAGCGGGAAATATTAAAGTACTTATTTTAAGCTAAACAAGATAACTGTTCAGGCTTTCGAGTAAGCTTAATGTAATCGATTAAGGGGTTTCAGCATACCTCTTACAGTACCAGTAATTGACCTCTTTTAAGTACTTCACCCCCTAATAGTTTGGTTGAGAAGTATCTTGGTATTGGTTCACAGGAGACTGCTGAATGCTTCATTTCTTCACATTAGCTTAATGGGGAGTAATGAGTCACTATGTCAATTACAATCCCATGACAGGAAGTAAGTTTTGTCATCCATATTCTGCTTCACCATTTTTCATCTCTCTTTATTTGGATTGTTAAGGATTTGGTTTTGCATTACTGACGTCAGTAATTGCTTTACCTTTAACTCTGTTTTTCTCTGGATCAGACCTTAGAACTACAGTTCGTGTTTTTAAAAGGGCTATGCTTAAATATCCTTTTAAATACCCCTTAAAAAGGTATCTAGACTAAGAGTACAAAAAGTTAACACTAATATTTTTTTTTTAAATTACCTTCCTCATATTTCACGTGTAGGGAAACAAGGTAGAGGATATCCCATTCAAGGTTATTCTATTATTTTTATCAAACGTACTTTTGAGGATATTTTCTATTGAAGTGTTTGGAGATTTTTATCATTGACTAAATATTCTTATATTTTTGCATTTCTATTCCCATGATATCTTTGCAACACTCTTTGCCGTCATTGGGTAGACATTACTTGTATAACTAGCCAGTGCTATTTGCTTCAAAAAGTTTATTTTGTTCTCTCTATTAATTTTCTAATTCCAATATGTTGTTATTCAAACGTCAAAGCGTGTATCTCCAGAATTTTATTGCTGCCTGGTTAGCTACATGAGAAGCAAGACTAGGTTAGATGACAAAGGAGGCATGCAGATGTGCTTCAGACTATTTGTTTTGACTATGAGTATGAGAGGGGTTCCTATCAATATACTTGGAAAGCAAGCTTTTCATCAATGGTGCTGAACTACTACATGTTAGCATTCTCTTTGAATTACCTTTCATCTGCTGTTGGCAGTGACTTTGAATCTCAAAGGTATGTAGTTCTTGCTGTAAATCACTTTTCTGAAGGCTGAGACTGATAGTCACTGCTATGTTTCCTTTAGCTTCTCCAGTTCTTTGTGGTTCCCGTTGTTTGAAACATGATGCTAGTGCAGCATAGAATAAGTAGAATTTATACAGAGATTACATCCAGACCATAGGAAACCTCCTTTAGGCTGTTATTTATAATAAGCTCTGCATCTGAAATTAATAACTAGTAAATGGCTGATACTGTGAAATTTATTCCTACTTCTAAAGGTAATGACTTCAGGCATAACAGTTGCGCTGCTTGTGAGTGACTTTTGGCCATCCTCTTGTACCACCTCATAAATAAATGTATTTCATGGGTGTATGGGTATAGAAAGGGGGTGGGATTTTTTTTTCTTAAACTTTTTTTTTTTTTTTTAGTTACAACATGGCCTTGTATTCAGTTTGTTACACAAACGGGTTCTGAGTCACTTATTTTTTTTTCCCTATATTACTGAGCCAGTAGATCTGAAAATAAAATATCTGCACCAAAACAAGCTTTAAATACTCTTTTTCAAAGGAAGTAAGTGCCTACTTGCATGATCTTAAACAAATCTCTCGATAATATAAAGTGCCTTCTGAGTTGATAAGCAGGTTCTGTATTTCATGTGGACTTTCAATTTCATCTTTGTTTCTCTTTGGAAATGTTGCAGGTGTTTAAGCTTTACTTTACTAGAAGAATTCTGATTAAATGTTCACATTTGTAATATATTTTCTTTGTTATGAACATAGTTTCATGATAACTTTGCTGCTTGTTCTTTTGCTGTATTTTAAAGGTACAAATAAAGAAAACACCTCAAATTTTCATTTGGCAAAGGGGAAAGCAGAAAAAACACGTTAGATGACGCTTGTTTTGCGTTGTAGAAACTGACTTTTGTAGCTCGATGGGCTTCCAGCTGATGGATTTCTATTATGCCTAGATAGGTTGTTCTATCACAGCTACAGTCAACTTGCTATTTATACCATGTACAGAAATTGATTATTGATGACTTCCTCCGACTGGATTGGTAAAGTTGCTTAGTCATTGCCAGAGGCTTAATCTGGGATTAAATGATGCTTTTGCTCATAAAATCCATTTCCATTTGCATTAGTCAGTTAGAAAGTATATGTCTGTTTAGATCTTATAGTGTGTGTTTTTCTCCCCTTGCATATTAAATAAGCTCTTAGGCTTTAATTTTCCTTTATTGCCATTTTATTAGTGTAGGAAACATGTGAAATGTGTCATAATAATTTTTGGCGGTAGGTTGATAGGTAGGATTGCAGCAGATGCTCTAAGAGACATTTTATGCTTTTTTTCCTAAACATGCCTGTACATTGTGCGGAAGAGCATAACAAACTTTCTTTAGAAGAAAAAATGCATATCCATCCATTCAGGTGAGCAAGGCTTCAGTGAGTTGCCAACACAGGATGAGTAGTTTAAAAGCGTTGCCAGGTCAGCTTCACTTTATACAGTGTGGGAGATAGAAAATGTGAGGATCATCTTAACTAACATTTTGCTTGAGTTGGAGGGAAGTGGAACAAATCTTAAGACAATCTTAAGGATCACAGGAAGCTCTAGTACTTAATGTAGAAATCGACAGAAAATGGATGGTTTATACTTTTAAAACTCAAAAAGAGAATATGATTCTAGAAAAAAGTATGCTGCTTTTCAGTAGGAATGCTGATGATACTGTTATGGTAGTCACAGGAAGTTATGCTTAGAAGTTACCTCAAGAGGCCACACAGTGCATTCTGGTGTCCCTAAAACAGGACTGACAATACTTCTGTCTTTCCCACAAGTTACACATTTAATCCATTCTTAAAGTTAGCATAAAGCCATAGTGCCAACCTCCACGGCAAATTTTTCCAGCACATCCCTATATTGAGCAGTGGAAATAATCTGATAACTAATTTGAATCTTCCTTTCTTGATCTGAAGCTTATTATTCTTATCCTTTGGACATGGATATAGATAACACATTATTCATTTCCTGTTTGCAGCAGTCATTTATGCAGTAGGAGGCAGCTGTTGTGCAAATAGCTTATGTTCTTTATTTTTTCCTTGTGGGACATGTTTTTGTAGGTCACTAATCAGTCTCCTTCCCCTCTTCTGACCTCTGTACAGTTCCTTCATTTATTTCTGAAAGTTCTGTGCTGGAACCAAACACTTTTAGGATTTACTGCTATTGAGAAGCGTGGAAGGATTACTTCACATATCTTGAAGGATGTACTTTCATCTGTAGTCTTGGTACAGTGTTTACCTTTTTGAAAGTGGTGTAAAAGAGTTGCTTGTGATCTGTGATAATCCCTGATGCCTCTCTGAAGATGAGCCAGCTATTTGTTCCACGTGTCATACTTGTGTAGCTTTAAGCAGTCGGAGTTGCTCCTGCCTTTTATATGGTTTTTTTCTGAAGATTTCTCTACTTTTTTCAAGATCATTTTGAATTCCAGTTCTGCCTTCCAACATACTTGCATGTTCAGTGAGCTCTCAGCACCCTTCCTTCACTGCAAAAAAACCTCTCGAATGAGACAATGCTTGTTAAATGCAATGCACGTATGACTGTTGGACCGCCTATCAACCTGTGTGCTGGTAAGAGCAGTGCTGGGCAGCATTCCTGAGCGATCTGGCAGTTCAGGAATGTCTTTTGGTCCCAGTGGACTTCTAACCTCTCGAGTTCAGTTCTTACTGCTGCAGATAGATGGACTAACCCTGAGTAGATACCCATAGTGACCAGTCACGCACATTTGGCTGTGTAGACTTATCCTCAGAGAGAGCGTGCTCTGTTGCACTGATCATGCTCACAGGTTTATCAAGCTAGTGTAGTCTCTTCTGCTCTTGTACTACCTCCAGTCATTCATACAGTTTCTGCTCTTAATGCAATTTATCTTTTCCCTTGTAGTCCTTATAAATATTTTTTCAGCTGAGAGGCTAGAGGGTGGTGGGTTTGGGTTTTGTTTGGTTGGTTGGTTGGGTTTTTTGGGTTTTTTAAATTTAAAGATTCATATTAAAGAATTAAAGATTTTCGGGGAAGACTTTGGGCAATTTTAAATGCCAGTATTTATAACTCAATTTAAATTTTAGTAAGGCAAGTCCACAGCAATAAGGACTTCTTAGCTTGTGCTACTTGCAAATTAATAAGTACACATCATCTTCAGCTGTTTTATGAATGCACTGACTTCCTCGTTGAGGAAGAATTGTGTGGGTTCATAACACTAGAAGTAAATGTCATTTAGTATGTACAGTTGGTCACAGTATTGAATAAGCTATAGACAGAGTTCCATCTCAGAGGAAAAACAGCCCTTCTGGCCAGGTGTTGTTATATCACTAATGTAAATGAGCGAACCTCGTTTAGTGGGTCGCGTGGGCAGGACCAGACTGGGCAGGACCAAACTGGGCAGGACCATACTGGGCAGGTGGAGAGGGAGCAGTAAAGGCCACTTCCAGCTCAGTACTATGACCCAGCAGGGGTTGTGGCAAATAGCTTCATCCCTGGCAGGGATATGTGTCGAAACCTAGTTCAGCTCAAACTTGGATGAGCTGCGACCCAGCAGCCTCTTACCTATCGTGGAGACAAGATACTGTCAGTCTAGTGATTTGGCAGCATTTTGCTACTTTGGGAAGCCCCAGTTCTCAAGCCAACATATTTTCAAGGAGCTCTAAGTTGGAAAAGAAACTCCTGTGAGTAATGCCTGGTGACTTAACCGCTTTCTTTTCTGCATTTCCGGAGTTCTAAAAATAACATTTTGTGTGTGGTTAGCCCCGGTGATTTTGATATCTGGACCGTTTTGACCACATGCCATATTTAATGCTGCTTTGTGAAATGGACAAGGTGAGGTTAAAAGAATAGTATCTTTTGAAAATGCTTTGGATACCGCTTAGGTGATGACTGAGCTTTGGCAGGGGCTGCCCAATCAAGAAATCTGCTGCAGTGCCTTATTTAAGAGCAGTATAATGGAGTGAGGAATTAGGATTTAATGCAAGGGAAATGTGCAATGTGGGTGGGTCATGCAGATGGATTTTGGTAGGGAGATGAAAAAGGTTTCTGCAGTCACAAACACTAAAATTGCAGTGGTGGTACTTGACTGTTAGCAGGCAGGAGAGATGTTAAATCTGATCTAAATCAGTGCTCATTTTTTCCCCAGATGAAAATGACTACTTATGAAAGGTTAGAGGATTTATGGGGGTGTCAAAACATATGGCAGATGGGCTGGATTAGGACTCATGAGTATAGTAATCCAAATCCTTTCTGCCAAGCATTACAGAGGATCTCTTCCTGCTGCTGGGCTACACTAAGTGTACACAGTCAGAGAAGCACAGGCTGTCAGGAGGTTCAGAGGAAGAGTTGCTAGAGAAAGTGCTTGTCTGAACAGAGTTCATTTTGAAACCACTTTGCGGACAAAAGTCTACTGGGGAACTGATTATATTATTTAATTTTAATAAATTGCTGTAACCATTTTTTTTTCCTTTGGTTTGCTGTACAAAGCCTGGAAGAAAGTAAAGCCAAAATGTGAGCTAAACCTTTCTAATTATCTTTGACTATATTACTACTGAGGGATAAAAGCTGTGCAAAAGTCACAAGTGTTGAAAGCGGAAAAAGGGGAATGAGTTTGTCATTCCCCTTTGGAGCCACTGCTGTCTATGTGTGATAGGGACAGTTAGGGACAGTTTTAGTCTCGGTTTTAAACTGAGCCCAGAGGGTCTCCTCAGAAATCTGAAAATTCACAATGTCATGTCAGCATTACACAATTGGTAGCTGTAGTTAATTGTAAAAAAATGTAAAGCTACTGGCTTTTGAGAAGATCCATGTCTGAAATAGTTTCTGGGGAAGGATGCAAACCATTTGTGGCTGAGGCGACAAGAGAGTATTTGCACTCCGCTCCTGTAGTCAGTCAATTAAGAATCCACCAGAGCTCCTTCTCTAGTTAACTAGTATTTTACAGCATGATAAAAAAGATATGCTGGTGTGGAAAACCACCTAATCAAATATCTCTGAGCTCCACGAGTGAATATTTCATATTTCATTTGACACCGCTGTAAAATGTTTTAAAAAAGTAGTAAAATTTTGTTAAAGCATGAAGCACAATACTGCATATAGATATGTTGTGTTCTTTGTAGAACTGGGAAGTGTGAGGATCTGGACCTTACAGATCTTAAATTTAGCTTAAAAGGGAGGCTGCAAATAGTTACTCCGGCAGTGAGGATGGATTAGCTCTGAGGTACAGATTGTTTGCATTCTAGGGCGAGGAGCAAGAGGCAAGCTTTTCATTTTTACTGTTTTATGATGTATGAAGAAGTTCTGAAAATTTTTAGGAGGTTTCTCTATTATCCATGAGGAATGGCTTATCTGTGCTAGCATGGTTTTGTCAAAGAACACTGTAATGTGAACTTGCTCAGCATTTAATTGAAAAGCACAATTGTTAGATCTTTAGGAAAGGGAGATTTTCTTCCAGTTGTTAAGTATTAACAAAATAACAAAGCAGTCTAAGCAATCCATCAAAGCCCACTTCTCATCTGTTAATCAAGTTTCACTTACTTGGTATTTGGGATGTCTGAATCTTTCCAGTGGTACATAGTCTTCCAGCAAAGACCTGCTCTGAATTTCTAATTAAAACAAACAAACAAATGAACAAAACCCTCCCATCTTCTACTTCCAAGCCTCTTCCTCTCTAAGCAGCCTCCTCTTAAGAGACTGTAGAATCGTGTATAAAATGAGGAAAAAAAAAAAAAAAGGTCACATTTAACATTTGAGAGTTGTTTATATGCATGTTTGAAGGAAATGAGTTCAAAAATAATTGAGCCAGAGGGGTGGGCAGAAAAATATTCATGTAGCAAAATATGACAGGAATGAAAGGACAAGTTGTACCAGGGACATAAGGTTTTACTATGAGGGTGTGCATGCAAATCCATGAAATCTGAATAATCTTTTTATTGCAAATATAAACTTAGTTGGGGGTTTCAGTGATAACCAGTTTACACAGGTTTATAACATTAAAAGCATTTAAAGAGTCCTGGTAGGCAGGAATGAAGCAGCATTTGAGATGAGTTGCGAAATATTATCCAGTTTACAAATAGAAGTATTTTTTTACAGTTAGGCTTTCCAGGGAATATATTCTTCATAAATTGTTGATTTTCCAGGATATAGAAATATAAAAAACCCAGTAAATCAAACTGGAATTAATATGGCAAATGACATATGTGGACTCAGACTTTACTTCATACATAAAAAGTGCCAACATTTTTAGGTGGTTCTGGTACAAGTACGTAAATATTCTCATTATAAATTTGTTTGTTCTCTACTAATGCCTCCATTGAATTCTTCCATATTGCCTCAAAATTTAATTAATTAATCTAACTGCCATTAAGTATTTTAAACTTCACAAGGAAAAACTGTCCTTCACATAGAGATGTGAAAAGCAGTAAATTTCTTCATGAGATAAGCAGATAAATTATGATGACTAGACTACATCTTGTTACTGGAATGTCAGTAACCTGATAGTAGAAAACCATTAATAATTGACCTGAAATGGAACAGCACAATCATCTGTATTTCATGATATCAAGGGGAGAGTGCCCCCACAAAGGAGAAAAATGAGCTGTTTGAAAGAAATATGATAAAACTTTCCAGTGTGAGGTCCTGCTTCTGACTAACTGAGGAAACATTGAATAACCATCCCAGGAATGTGTAGTGTGAGAGGGAAAAACCAGACCTAATAAAATGAAAAATGATTGACAAATAATTCTTCGTAATAATGGAGGGAAAGATTATCAAAGTGCTTACACTGTATCTGGAGCTATTTGGCAAATAGTTTTTCTTTTCAAAAGGCATCTGAGAAACTGAAATATAAAAATACGTATATTTTAGCTTTTACAGATTCTTCTGCAAAGAGAGAGTAATCCAAACCAGCTTTCATTTAGGGCGGTCGTGTAATTGAGAGCAGAACTTAAGCTTATCAGTCCTAGAAATAGGTGAGAAAATCTTGCTTCCTGATTCTTATTTAGGCAGAAGCGGTATGTTTCTGCAAGCATTTGAATAAGTAAGTGCTTTCGGATGCAGCAAAGGTGAACCCAACAAGCAGCTCCAGCTGGCAAAATGCTGAGTTATTCCGTAAATAAGTGGAGGTTCTTTGAGTTACTCGCATGATGACATGGGTAGGTGGAGGGAGATGCATGCTTTGCATAATATTATTTAGATGAGTATCAAGATGTGAAAGGTTTTAGAGCACTTAATTTAGCATGCTTGAAAAAAAACACCAATATATTGTTTAGCTGTGAGATGCAAAATGTAGTGGGGCTTTCAGTAGTTGGCAGACCTGAAGGCTCCAGTTGATCACTATAGTTAAGAGGTAGATGCCAGAAGACCTAAACAGGGAATCTGTGTCTGTTTCCCTCTCTTGCCTTGTTGGAAAGTTTATTTGGTTCTCAGGTGAAATACTTTAGGAGAGACTTTAATTAGAGAAAATGGAACCAGAACATTCTTTAAAATTTAAAAATAGTTAAGGCAGACTTTTGTTTTGGCCACAGCTTGGACCAAAGAAAGGATTTGGGAGGTTATGTAGGAACCATTGGAAGGTGATTCCATAAATTCCTCTGAAATAAAGAGTTTTCATAGGGTTACACAACTAAATCTTAAGCAGGGACTGACAGCCCTAAGATTTCTAAAGGCTTGACTACAATACAGGCTTAATACAGCTTAAATGAAAGAGCTGTTCATGTAGTCTATGTAGTGTATAGTCAACATCATACCCCAACATTTTGTGATCCACATGCCAGAGACCAAGATCTATAGTGCTTGTTTCCGTTACCAAAAAAAAGTTGTATCAGATATTTCTTGGTTTCTTTTGTTTATAATTTACAAAATTAAACACCTGGTCACCTGGTGTTGATTTATACTGATGATTTTTTTTTTCTTTTTCAGAGAACGAATTTGACCCTCTTCTTCAGCATTGGTTTATTGACCTCCTGGGGGACTGCACTCCTGGGTGTTCGCTTATACTGGATGGGCAACAAGCCCCCAAGTTTTTCCAATTCTGACAATCCAGCAGCTGACTCAGACAGTTTTCTCACACGTACGCTGACCTTCTTTTACCTGCCAACCAAGAACCTCTGGCTGTTGCTGTGCCCAGATACACTCAGCTTTGACTGGTCTATGGATGCCGTGCCTCTTCTGAAAGCAGTCAGTGACTGGAGGAATCTACACACTGTGGCCTTCTATGCTGGACTCTTCCTCCTTGCCTACTTTAGCTTGAAGGGCTCCAGCAATGAGAGAGAATGCAACGGGAGAACTGTAATGAACGGCAAGCAGAATGCTAATGGGCATAGCTGCCACTCAGAGATGGAGTACAAGACACTGGAGGTGAAGTCAAGCTTTGCATCAAAAGAAGAGAATGGTATAAAAAGGCATGAAATGCGGAAAGCGCAGCTTCCTTCAACTGAGAACATTGTCATTCTGTCTCTGTCATTGTTAATAGTGCCCTTTGTTCCTGCCACAAACCTATTTTTCTATGTTGGCTTTGTAATAGCAGAGCGTGTGCTGTATGTTCCTAGTATGGGCTTCTGCCTGCTAGTTACAGTAGGTGTCAGGGCCCTTTATGTCAAAGCCCAAAAGCGCTTTCTGAAGAACTTGGTTTTTTGTTCCACTGCTGCATTAATTGTTTTCTATGGACTCAAGACTGTTGTCAGGAATGGGGACTGGCAGAATGAGGAGATGCTGTATAGGTCAGGGATAAAAGTAAACCCTGCTAAAGGTAATTTTTGCTCTTTATGGTGAATGTTTTATTTATTCCTCTTTGTCTTTGCCTTTGAATTGTCTGATTTTATCAACTATATCTAAAGAGGATACTTCAGGACATGTTTTTTTTAAGCTGCAGTAGTATGTACATTAGTGAAAAATGAGGAAAAGCAGGAATGTGTTTTGATCAGGCATTACAGGTTTGGCATAAACGTGGAGAAAATGAGACCCTAAGGTAAGAGGATACTTTCTTTTTCATTGATCTTAGTCCTGTATTTTGGAACTAAAGATGTATTATTAGAATTACAGACCCCACCCTGGTAATTTTCCATTTGCAGTCTGGTATCTGTCATATTAATGAAGGTTTTTCATATGTTCAGGGAATGTTCTGTTCTCTGTGAGTAGAAAATATAAGAAATAGTAAAGGACAGCATCAGGGAGGTGCTGGTTTTCTATTTCATCTGATGCAAATAACATCAATACTACATAATAAAAATGAGGAAATAAGGTCATATTATTCAGCCTAGGAAATGACTGTAGTTCCTCCTGCATGCAAGTACTGTAAAGAGTTATTGTCAAATACTTATGCCTTCATGTTAATGTATAAATGTCAGCTATTCGTAACATTGCCCAGCTACTTCTCTCAAAGGTTGTACCTACGCTGTAATGAAATGTGACTACAGCTAGTGTAAACACATCCAAACAGGCAGTAAAGCAGCTAGTTTAGGGATCAGTAACAGTGTTTAGCTGTGGCTCTGTGGTTTCAGCATATACGGCAGATCCAGCTGGGATCCTGAACTCCATGCTGCCTGGCTGCACTGCTCTTGGCACATGAGCAAGTTTATATGAGAACGGTCAAAATACCACCTGTGAGTGCAGTGTAGCCTCTTGGTGAGAGAAAAATTTGACAGCGCTTAAACATATTGCACTTGAGTTTCTCCAGTTCTCTGCTCAGAAGCCCATTATATGATGCAAAGTCATCTGCTGACGGAAGCGTGCTTCTTGGTTAGACAGTTATCATGCCGTAGTCTAGAAGCTGTGATAGTAAGAGGCAAATGCAGGTGTTACTGTGAGCTGATAGGGAGTGAAAAAGTTGATTTGGCAGATACGATGCCTTGCAAAGCAGTATTATAGTAGCTTGTCAATCATCTGTCTGACTTTGTAATTCTTCTTCATATGCTTTGTTGCCCCAGGTAAAATTATTAAACTTGTTGCTACAGTAAGTGACTTCTGTTAACTGTGAACAAGCACATCCCATTTCTTTTACTTTTTTCAAAACTAGAGCAGGAGGCCAAGAAATGAAGTAACTGAACAGCGAGACAGCGCACCAGAGTGGTTATATGATGCTGTGAGACTTACCAGTTTAGTGACAATATAAAGCTTGCATTAAAACGTTGGCATTCCTTGGGCAGAAAAGAGTGTGTGTGCACTTGATTAAATAGTTAATGCATGTTTCATATTTGTCCTTGGTGGAGATCCCCAGATATCCTAGACTGTATTAATAATAGTCTGCTTGAGACAATTTTTGTGATTAAAAAAAAAATAAATATCTAGTTTTTATTCAATAGTAGGATTGACTGCGGTGTTGTCTGGAAATTAGACTACTGGGTATTATGCTCCCAGGAGACAAGGCGAGCTATTTTCATCATACACATCTCAGTATGCACAGAGTTATGTATATATGATTGTCTGGTTTCTTGCCATATAAGCTGACATTAAGTTTCTTGTAAGATATGCAAAAGCAAAGACAGCATGTCAGTGTGGTGATATAGACATGACTGAGCTGACTGTAAATCTCCTTAAAATATCCTGTTAAACTTCTGCTGAATATTTACTAGCCCACACACATTGTAACAAGGCTGGGTATCAGAAACTTCCAGCTAAAGCGACCTGTCACCCAACTCTATTCATTATTGTGAATACTTCCTAGATTATCCCTCGCTTTGACTATGCTAATTTTATTTTCTATTTCTCATACAATCAGGCAAGCCTGACTGGACTAGACTGGCTGCCAATCCCGCCAAAGCATTAGGAGATCAACAATTCATACTACTCTTCAGTAATTAAATGAGGTTGACGTAGGAAAAACAATTTATTTTTGTTTGCCTCTTTTTTTTAGTTTTATGAATGCTACTGATAAATAGGCTATTCAGACAGTGAGACAATGGACTGCTCAGTCAAACGGTAGAGTGGAGAAGTGTTTGCGTTCCTTTTAGGCTGCTAAGAAGAGGCTGCCACTCCTCGTTTCTGTTTTCCTCGACTCGCAGCCATTTTTCCTCATGAGTATTTTCTTTCTTCTGATCATTTTTGAGCAGCAGGATCATTTTCCCTGATGGTTCTGCTTTTCCCCTCTCCTCCTGCAAAGAGCTTCTGAACAAGAGCTTCTGTCCTAGGCTAAAAAGCAAAGAGGAATCCCTTCAAAAACTCCCCGTGTGGGAACCGATAAAGAAGTAGAAACCCACAAAGACCGCTTTTGCTAAAGGAAGGAGCTGATCTGTTTTGTTCCAGATCCATCTGTATAGTGGCCTAGCAGGATGAAAGCCACTCTGCAGCTGGATGCTGTGTGACAACATTGAGCTGATGTGCTGTACTAATAAGGTCATTTGAGAGGCAAGCTATTAGCACAGGTGCATTTGTGTATTAATGCAGCTCAACTGCTTCAGAAATGGAGCTGTCTCAGATGGTGATGGTTTATAATCAGGTCCTTGGTGTTGTAGTACGCGTAAGAATGCAATGTCCTCTGCTGCTGTGGGACTTGCAGGCAAAGTTGTTCAGCGATTTCTCCGTCTTCAATCTTCAGTGAATAAATGGGCGATCAGCGCCTTGCCAGCACTTTCTTCTGGCCCTATTACAGGCACCTTGCGGGCAGAGAAATACCATTCTGCCTGAGGTGAGAAAGCCTCTACCCCCCGCAGCAGCCACAGCCATTCTGCAATTTACTTTCCCCAGGCTGTTCTTGTCAATCAATATGGAAAAAATACTCAAAAGCATAATGCAAGGCTCATCTCTCAAAAACCTCCAAAATTCACCACAGGAGAGTCAAGTGAGTAGAAGATGGCGATGCCACCTCAGAGCCGCCATCCACGTGCTGGCTTTCCTGGCTGGCTCGCTGTGCGGCAGGCAGCTGCTGGCCCTTGGCTGGTGGAGTCGTCATGAGGGCTTGGGATGCCTTAGCTGTGTGTTATTGGGCTTGTTCTTCTGCTGTTTTGGTTATGACTAGTATTTCAAGTATCTTTAAAGTGATCTGAGGCTTGCCTCGCTACGGTTTGTCAGCACTTGAGGGAAAAATAGGCAAGATTGATTAATGTAGTTTATGGATCCTGAAGTGGCTGTATACATGTTTTGACGCTATGGAGGGGAAGGCGCAAGTGTTTCTCTGTGCAGCCTTCAACTTAATGAGC
Organism: Aramus guarauna; assembly: GCA_013400195.1. Classification (NCBI taxonomy): domain Eukaryota; kingdom Metazoa; phylum Chordata; class Aves; order Gruiformes; family Aramidae; genus Aramus; species Aramus guarauna. Next base: position 784,997 of record VXBL01005968.1, read on the forward strand.
AGTCCAACTGATATAATACAGCTCACATTATCTCGGTGCTCTTTTGTGGTGAAGGAAGCCTCCCAAAATGTAAAAACAAACAAAAAAGTTAGAAATGGGTGGTAGCTGGTCACATCTTTTTCAATTAGACTGAGAGTTATTCTGTGGTGATGATTATCTTGTGTTTAATATAAAATTATGATGACACACAAAATAATGGTTCTCATTATGTCTTTTTATCTCTAGTTTTCTCTGTAGTACCAAAGGTAGGCTTCAAAAAGCATAGTCTTTTTCCTCCAGGCCATTTTGTACCTTGCAGTCCACATCATAATGATCTTTGATGTTCAGATATATTTGCGGTACTGTTATAGACACTGATTAAAGAGGTAGAAAATAACAGAGGCTTAGACTGTTAGACTGCTGCAGAGGTATTAGGCGCTTGGTCATATTTACTGATGAAATTTTAGTCTCCTGGTGTGTGCTTTGACATTTCTAAGTAAGCTTTGAAGATCCTTCATGGAACTAGTTTACCTGCTAGACCAAGTGGATGCTTCGCTTTAACCATGCATTCAAGTCTTGCTAAATTCATATATTTGACTACTCTTTTGCAATGGAAGGTATAGTAAGAAACAGATACTAGGCTGCTTCCAAAAGTGGTATTACCACATTACTTTGGTGCTATACCTGGTCTGATAAGCCCTGTCTCACACGTGGCACTGATTTAAATTGGCATTACAGTTTTCAGCTTCAGAAGCAGTTTTGCATGTTGCTCAGATGATTGTCCTTTTTCCATCATGTATTAGTGTTAATGAAATGTCATACGTTCACATCTTGGGCAGGTCAGTGGCACTTGAATATATGCTTCAGTCCTTTCCTGAATCAGTTCTGCAGGGAAAAAAAATTCAAAGGAAAAATTCCTTAATATCTGTTACATGAAGACAAAACTGGGGTGAGAGCACTGAGTTTCTTGATTGAACTCTACTGTTGGAGTCAGGTGGCTTAGGCGTTCCTGATAGGTGATTGACATGAAAACTTTAAAAAAAAAATATATTTCTGGCAAAATCATTCAGATCATCTGTGGTTTAAAATTAATATTACCTCTTATAGTCCTACCTCAAGTTTAAAATCCTGTTCTTTGCATCTTGCTTCTTACATTGATTACCCTGTTGTTCTCAGCAGGCAGCAATAACACCAAAACATGGTGTTGACAGAGAAGAATATAGAAGTTGTTCCATACGAATACAGAGAGCCACTATCCTTCTATCTTTCTTCTACTCACAGTTCTTATGCAAGTGAATCATTCAATTTTGCTTAATGTTTTCAGAAGATATTCTAATACTGAAAAACCCTTCTAGACTACAGTGTTCCTTTTCCCTGTCCTACTTTTCTCTCTTTTTTTTTTTTTTTTTTTCTTTTCCAACAGGGTTTGGGGTTTTTCCTCCCCC
>VXBL01005968.1:795613-810109 GCA_013400195.1 Aramus guarauna
CATGTAAAATTTAAAAAAAAAAAAAAAAAAAGTGTCCTAAACTGGAAACCTGGATTGTCATGCTTCAGGAATTAAGTCCATATAAAACTTAATAGCAAAAGAGAAGATGTTTTTTCGTTTTGGTTTTGGTTTTATTTTATGCTCCAAACTTTATAAGTTCATTTAGTGTTCATCAAACCTTTTATGGTGACAGCCTTATATAAACTGATACCTTTTAATACATGCAGTGTGGTCAAGGCCAAAGGCATCTTCCTTATGCTATTTTTGTCACTTTATCAGAAGCATCGCCTGGAAAGTAGTAAAAACTCCTAGTTTTCCATAAAGTTATTTCAGTTCTTTCCGATTTGATTCCATTACACTGATAGCTACTTATAGTAACTAATTTCAGGAAAAAACAACACTGAAAATAAGTCTTACTGTGGTGTAAATTCTTGGAAGACTTCACAATATTTCAAACTGGGAAGTGTAGTTAGTACTATTTCCTCCTTGTAACATTATAAATTTTGTCATACTGTTCTAACCTCTGTTTCCCTCTGATTTTCTTACTCAACAAATTTGTAACGAAAGAAAACATCAACCTTTGCACTAACTGTAATGCAAATTTCAAATATTGATGCTGTGACCAAGAGGAGATGATTAATGTGCTGTACTGAGAATTGTTTTGTATGAAATGTGCATATCTTACTTTTAATTGACTTGTAAGACTTGGAAGGAAAGAGAAACAAATGGAAAATCATAGAATCATTAAGGTTGGAAAAGACCTGTAAGATCGTCAAGTCCAACCGAGATCATCAAGTATTCAACAAACAAAATTACCTTTAGGAGTGAGACTCAAAAATACTTTCTCTTATTATGTTTTCTTGTAGTTTAGAATTGTGGAATATTTTTCAAAAATGCACATCTTTGCTCTTTAAGGGGTTTTACATAAGTTAAAATGGGTTGGTTGTTCTGTTCTTGGTTATACTTGCTCCTATCTCTTGTCCTTTGCCATATGTGGCAGGTAGGCTTTCTTTCCAAAAGGGAAGGCAGAAATCAGTGCTACTCAGAATTAACAAAGAAAGGCAAATGCTGTTTCTCTACTGAAGTTGAACATTAAAGGAATTTATAAACTTTTTTTTTTTACTTTGAAGTAGGACATATTTGTTTGTTTGTTTGTTTAAATTACTTATCCTGTCCCCCTCTGTAATGAGATCATGCAAATATTTATACTGGTAAAGAAATTGTTACAGCTTTGAAATGGGTTATTTGTTCAAATGTCAGATTCAGATTTTCTGCTGTGCTAGTGGTTTTTTACAATCAAGGATTCAGTTTCTGAACTCCCACTGTATCGAGATTCTTGTGTTAGTGACCCTTATCATAAATGTTGCCCAGGAGCCCCTTTTTCATGGGTATTACGTGGGACCATAAATGCAATTATGATAACAGAGAGCAACAGACCTCTTGCAGAACTTGCAAAAACCAGATGCCATTGCAATAAAAAAAAAAGACTTTTTTTTTTTTCTGGACCAGAATCTCTTAATTCTAAATTCTGTTTATGAAAAAATAGAGATGATAATTGTTACAAATTCACTTCTTTTTCATAGATGAGTCAGGAGAAATGCAGAAGGACTGTAAACAGAGGGAATGCAACCTGGAACTGCCGTTACTAATTTCACTAATTAATAGTAAATAATGGACATATATTTGTAAAGCTCCATAGAAGTTTTCCTGACTTGATGTGCATTTTTCTGTGAACTAAAGGTGCTAGTTTGGAACTGCTGACAAGTTGAGTGTGGATGACTTGGATGGCTTCAGTCTTTGTTCAAGTAGTTTGTTTCACTGAAATAATAATCCAGTTCAGATTTTTTGATGCATTCATCAATTTGTGTTTTAAGTTTATTTTGTGAATAAGTCTGATAGTTTAAGGTGAGAACAATATTACAAAATGTCAATAATTTATTGATGTGAATTGTGAATGTCATATATCTATTTTTTAACTTTGAGTCCTATTTATTTCATCAGTTTTGAAGTATGTTTGCTCCTAGTAAGGTTACAAAAGGCTGTGTTTGCCTGCTGGCATAACACACTGGGAAAAACAGCATTTTCCTTTTCTTTACTATATTATTTTTAAAAGTTTACAAGGATGTATTTCAGTGATTTAATAGGGGATTTGGTTTGGATTTTCTTTTTCTCCTTATTTCAGCAGAGGTGTTTGGGCAACAGATATGTGAATAGATTGTGAGTTTCCAAATAGATTTTATTATTATTTAGTTATGCATGGATGATGTAGGGGTGATACGTAGGAACCAGAATCCTCCTTTAATACTTTGGGTTATATTTGTTAATGATTTATGATTTTTATTTTTTTTAAAGCAAACTATTAGATCCTGTAATCAACATATATGCTTTTACACCACCTGAGTACTTTTCTCTGAAACTTTATTTTGTTGCTTTGTTATTTCCATTTCACTGAACAGCATAGTATAATCCTTGATTCAGTAGAAGGCAAAAGATTTATTTAAATGAAGACATTTGCACACATTCATTTCCATTTCTCATTTGTTTTCGTAACTCAATTGCAAGCTGAAAGTTCAACTATTCTCTTCAGTAAGATCTGCTTCTTAAATCCAGGCAGATTAGATTGGACAACATTGTTCTTGCTTCACTGTTGTTTGTCTTGTTCTCTTCTAGAGTGAAGGTGCTTAGAGAAGATTTAATATGCCAACCTGATATTTTTCAGGCTTGTTAAATCTTAATCCTCAGTTGCAATGAGATAGTTGAGAAATTAATCATGTTAAATTTGAAGCTGAAATTTGTCATATTCATTTTCATTTTGAAAGCAATTAAATGCCTGAGAACTTGACCGACTCTCACTGCAAGGTGGCATAAATGTAATCTTTAAAGTTTAATAAAAATCTAGTTTGATATGGCCAAAAGGATAACACTTAAACAATTGCTTATTTTCCTACTTAGTGCAACATAATTTTTCTTGCTACTTATTTAAAAACGGCAGCAACAAAACCCCTTTAAAATGTTCCATTTTCCTGCAAAGAAATCTAACAAGCATAGAAATTCTCAAACATTAGGAGATTTTTCAGTTTATAATTGGCTTAGGATACAAGATGATGAAATGGATTTCATTTTTAATATGCCCATTTATATTGAGTGTGACCTATGGAAAAGTAGGCAATGAAGTAAAGTTTGAATGGACGCGCTGTTTTGTAGGTGTGTGAGATATATATGAATGTTACCTTTGTTCCCATGCTATGATGGAGTATTATTTCTAAAAGACCTGGGACTATTTTGGTCTCGTTGTTGGTGCACAGGGAGTTAAGCAGCAGGCAAAAACTAAATATTACAAAGCTGTTTCACTCACAGCTTGCTTTTTCTCTTGTGCTGAATAGGGTCTCCAATAGGAGAAAAATTGAATTTGTAATTAAAGATTAAATTGTGGTGTATATATACTTTAGTATCTTCTGAACATTAAATGTTCCCTTTTGCAATTTCAGGTATTTCAGATTTTATATGAAAAAAAATACATAAAATAAGTGGAATAAAAATCTATTTTAAATTCCAGAATTACTGACCTAGTTTCTTTTTCTTTTGAGAATATTTATTTTTAATTTCTCACCATGTAGAGATGGAAAATAGTTAAGTGCTGAAATTTAGTTGGAGTCATAGCGAAAGTTTTTAGTAGGGATAATTTTGTTTCGGTTTCTGAATCGCACACACAGTTGAACCAATGTTGTTACAATTTTGCAGGAGAAATTTGTCTTGAGATATGGATCGAGAAATTGGATGCCAGAGATGTAATTAATAATTTAAATTGTTTGGTTTTTCTAAGGTTAGTTGCACTACTTAAGACAAAAAAAGGAGTGAAGTTCCTTGAGTAGCTGACGTAGTCTTTTTTTCCACGTAGACCATCCTCTTTTTCTGTCCTTCCCATACCAACAACCAAGAGGACGGGGTTGCTGCAGATAAGTGCTGTTTGTAACTTCTAGGGCTATGAGCATGGTCTCTACAAATAAGCTTGTATTCTGTAAAACATTCCATGTAACTTCATCTCCAGCCAGAAGCAGGCCATTCATCTAACTAATTCTGTATTTAAATAGATGTGAGGATTAATACCAAGCTTTTATATTTTGGGGAAGTAAAAAGACCTTGGTTTTCATGTCTCTTTTAATGACAAATTGTGAGATTATAGTGTTTTATGTTTGCTATTTTCTGCTACTATCACTTCTTCTAGTATATCACATTAAGTTAAATTAATCATTCGCAGTTTTACAAGTTTAGACAAAAGTCTAAATGGAATGCATTTCAAATGAAATAATGCAAATTAAATATGGATTGACACAGATTATTTGGCAGAATGTAAAATAAAAGTATTGCCTTAAAAATTATATTAACTAAGATAAATAATAGAGCGTATAGGATGAAATGAAGTCTAGAGGAGAAACTATTGCATTTAAAAGTGTTAATAGCGTTTTTCCAGTCTAACAGATGAAAAGATGAACTGAAGCATTCTTCTATACATCCTTTCATTTACTGAGCTTCAGAGTGGTTGGGCGCAAGTAACTATATAGCAGGAAATTGTTATCGGTAGTCAAAATGGTTATTTGATGTAATGCTCTGTTATGAAGATCAGAGAGTGAAAACAAAAGTAGCTACAGATTGTATGGAACATACAACCGCACGGAAAGTAGATGATCATGTACTGCAGAAGCAACATCAGAGTGTGTTTTCACAAATGAGGTTTAAAAAAAATAATACATGTTTTCCTTACAAGTGTTAATGCTTACAAGCTGGCTAGTCACCTTAATTGCTGCTTCCAAAATGTTTTCTATGTGTTAAAAAGAATATTAACAGTAGTGGGGAAATAAATTCAGAATTCTGCATGTATGACAGCAAAGAGTGTAAAAATTGAGTGGATTTAAGAATATCTTTAGCAGCTTTATTTTGTTAAACAAGAGACTGATGGAACATTTTTGTGACTTTTGTCAATTTAGTGATAAATAACTTCTGAATTATTTCTCATTTTATAAAATACTAGGCTAAAACGAAGTGACTCACAGAAGTGATAGCTTCTTTTCTCATGGAAATATTGTATTTTTTTTCTTTGTTTTTACAAAATATGTTGTGCACAGTTGGATGACATCATTATTTTTGTGAATCCTAAAAGGTTTCCACAGGTTTTTTTCCCCAGAAATGATTAGTTTATTCTGCTCAGAGGAAAATGCCGTGTTTGCTGCTGTTTCCACCCCTGTGGCAAGATGCTTCTGCAGAAAACCACAGCAATTTGAAAGCAATTCACTTTCTAAGGAAAAAGCATGTATCTGAAATAATTATCAACCTATTTAGTAGTGTTACGTTAAAATTACATTGAAGGTTTGCATTACTCAGCATTGATACAAATTCCTGTGAAAAAGGGCTTGGGTAACTGAAGAAGCAGAGTTTAACTGCTACGTGAGCTAATGTTTATGGTTGGTGCATCTGGAAGGAAGAATAGTTTGCCATATATTGTGTGGTTGGTGGGAAGGACATGTATCATCTTTCTATTATTCTTGCTCATAAAAAAAATACTTTTGAAAGTAGGAGTGGTTTATGAAACAACTTTGATGTATTTATAAACATAATACATTTTTTTTCATGTATGCACATAGACTATAATTATAATGCCAGTTAAATTAGCTACCTAGATTGTGAATAACATGGGCTGTGTTTTCTATAAAATGTTAGTTCCAGTTTCTTTTGTAAATACAGTTTCTGTGCCACTCAACAAAACTGCAAAGGGAACACATGTGGAGCCTTAAATATTTTTTTACCTCAAGTCCTTTATAGATGGGATATAAAAGCATGTTGTATAGCATAATAAATTGTATGGAAAGGAACCACATGTTTTCCAAGTAGAAAAAATGCATTTTAGTGATCTGTGTAGTATGTTTATATCCATATGGCATACTTTTAATCCTGATTACTTACGTAACCATTCTTTCCATTCCTGCATCATTTGTCAATTTTCATACTTCAGAGAGAGCTGTGTCTACTCTGGGAAAATTGCTTGCTGTTTAGAGTAGATAGGCTTTAAAAAAAAGCTAAAATTATGAAGATGCCCCAGTTCCACATTTCACTCTGTGGATTTTTATTTAGAGGTGATATAAAACAAAACGGTCCTTTCCCTTTGCTATAGTAGTTTCTGAAGCAGAGAGATACATTTTGCTCTTAAAGACCCTTTTCCCACCCAAAAGCTATATGGATGCAGAATGTATGCAAATGACCGCTGTGAAATGTGAGTCTCACAGTAAGATACAGAGATCCAGAGAACTGGGGGAAAGAAACCAACCAACCTTCCCTCCCCTTCCATAAAAATAGTTTCTTTGTGGGGTTTTTCTCCCTGAGGAACTTCCTGATACTCGGATACTCTGTCATGTGTAATTGGATTGTAGCTGTTTCTGAATACTGTTTTCTCCTCTTGACAGCATGGGGTAACCTTGGAAATGTTCTCAAGAGCCAGAGCAAGATTTCTGAAGCTGAAAGCGCCTATAGAAATGCCTTGTACTACCGCAGCAACATGGCTGATATGCTTTATAATTTGTAAGTATGCATGGCTTTCCTGGAGTTGGATCGTCTGTGAACCCTGTTGTGAATGGAGCTATTGATTTACTTGCTGGAAATGGAGATCATGTTAGCTGTTGCTTTGTAATAGGCCTTTCATTATTTGTGCTCCTTAAACTATAAGGTGGACAGGACCTTTTCTTGGTCAACATTATCGTATATTCGTGTATTGGGTATGGGGAAGGTAAACTTACAAATCTGTTTGCTTTAAAAGAAGCAAAAAAAATCCCACACTGAACAAAGTACAGATAGATGAGCTGGCAACAGTAGCACTCCATCTGTTTCTGACTCTGCTAAAATATAGAGGTGTTATTTGGGCTTCTTTTTTAAGTCTGAATAACACTTGGTAGGGGGAGCGGGTGTAAGAACTTCCTAGCATAAGCCAATACCCCTCAGTTAGCTCCAGAGGTCAAAAACGTTAAAACAGCAAATTGCTTTTCTCCTGTGACTGACTTAAGAGCAGCGTAGGTTCAAGAAAGTTTAATTACTAGAATCCTGTTGTAGGTGGGTAAGAGAATAAATACCGTGAGCATCAAAGTAATTATACAGCAGGGAGAAAGATTTCCCAACTCATTAACGTACCAAATTGTGAACACGTAAGCTAGCGTCGTGCTAAGCTTCTCAGCGAGGAGTGATCGTGCCGCATGTCCCGGCAGGAAGGGGGCAGATTCAGCGGGTGTCCCGGCTGGGCGTCTCACCTGATCCCCACTCAGCACTTCCCCTCCTGCCATCGCCCGCCCAGCCCGAGCCCCCGTAGCTGGGCTCTGCCGTGAGACAGGCTCGTACCTTCCATAGCCGTACGCAGAGAACAAAATCCGGGTGACTGCCATTCGTTAGGTAGGAGTATGAGAAGAATGTCCTGTGCGTGGTGGAAAAGTATGAATGTGAGAGAAACGCCGTGTGCAAAAACTAAATGTAAATAGTAAGCCTCTTTAAATAAATAAATAAATAAACAAAGAATGTTTTCCTTCTAAGTCCAGTTTAAAATTGTCGTTTATAGTATCTGAAAGTTGTTTACCATAATAGATTTTTTTCCTTGTTTAACAAGGAATAAGTTGCCCATTTCATTAATTTACCTTACAGGTAAAGATCCTGGAAACTCAAAATAATTTAATGGTAGAATTTCTGTTCCAAAATCAAATTAATATATCAAAATATGTATATTTTTAATAATCATACAATTACACACATACACATATACAAATAATGCAAACAAAACTTCATTTCTGTTGAACGGAAATTTTCTTGGAATTCTACTGAATTTGTGTAAAAGGAATTTAACTGAAATGCTGTTTGCGATATATAGGATATGAAGTTACCTGTGAAAGTAAAGGAAGTAATTTCAAAGCAAAGTGTTTTCTATATAGTATGCATATATGTATGCATATGCAAGAAAGGATCTCTAATTCTTAACCTTTCTACTACTATCTTGAATGCAATAAAAACTTTCCTTTTTTTATTTAAGCTTCACAAAACCATTATTTATTCAATGGAAATTGGAAAATCTTGCATATTTTTTTGGTTTTGTAGTTTTACCCTGTGTTGGATACTTTCATATCCAGCACGGAAACTAGGGGCTGAATGGAGTGGGCTTTGATACTACGAGACCACAAACAAATTGATTATTTTAAGCATAAGCTCTGAAGAGCTCCCTTGCAAGTTCAGCCCATCCTTGGCATGCAGTTCTATGGGAGCCTTTTACAAAGAATACTGTGATGGGAAAATGTGTATGTGCTTACAAGAGGCCAGTTAGATTTGCTGTTTCTGGTTGTTAGGATGTGCCTTTGAAATGGAAACAATAATTTGATAGAACTTAAGAAAAACCCACCCTTACAGTCTTTTCTAATTAGTGTATTTTGGCCATAATATATCCTACATGTATTGTAGTCTCACATGCTCTTTTTTTTTCTTAGCATTTATGCCTCAGTATTTGATAGAAATTAATTGGCACGTACAGCCCAGTGTTCGCACACTGCAATAACAAATCAAAGTGCTATCTGATCAAGGAACAAATTGTTAAGGATTAACTCACAATTCTCAATTGGTAACAATCAAAGAGAAAAAACTACATAAACAAAAGCATTTGATGATCTCTCTTTCCTTTTTCAAGAAAGTAAAATGTGAGGTTGGCTTAGGAATTGGCTATTAATGCATTAAAATCTCGAGAATTTAACAGATTAGATGAATGTCTGATATCAGTGGTATATTTTTATTTTCTTAGTTACAGTTGCTTTTGCCATTTAGGACAATTAAACTGTATTAATTTAGACTACATAATTACATAATCTCCATTTGAAGATTTGTTTAATTCTGAACATGTAATTTCCTGTAGTGTTCAAACATGTCAATTCTGTAACCTTAAATAAATTCCTAAACTTTTAGAGACCAGCAGAAAAATTTTTATTATTATTTTTATTTCTTAAAAAAGAGGGGGACACCCCCCCCAAAAAAAAACACAACCTCTTGCTAACATTAATACTGGGTTGATGGTTCATCCCTACTTTAGCTATGGGTTAAAATGGGCTTGTTCTGTTGACATTTTCTCAGGTCCAAATAAATATAAGTGAAACTTATGCATAGCTTATACCACAGGATAGCTTGTGACCCAGTCTGTCTTGAAGATCAGACCTGTGGCCTGGAATTTAGGGAACTGGAGCTCAGGCTAAGAGCTTGAATTCTTGTTTGGAAGCTTGTTTTCTGAAACTCTCATGAAAAACTCAGAGGGTAAATTCCTGGCAACTCTGAAAGCATTTGAGATTTTCATAGCAGTAACAGTGCAGAAAGAATTTCAGTTGTTGTTTTATACTGTAGATGAAGAATGTATTACAATGTGACTTTAATAAGGTAGTTTGTACTTCAAAAATACATATAAAGGGTCCTCCTATAAATAACTTCTCTGACGTCTTGAGACTGCACTGCAGGTAATTTTTACAAATAAGCCTCAAAGCCAACTTCTCAAAGCTCTGTAATGCTGCTGATTTCAGCCAGATCTCATAAGGTAGTAAATCAACATAAACTGAGGTCTCTTTCTATGCCTTTTTTTTTTTTTTTTTTTTAAACAAATGGAGAAATCCATATATTTTTATACTGTGAAGTACCAAGGACAGAGCTGTAAAAACCCAGTAGTTTGTTCTTCCAAACTAGGCAATGTTCAGTGGATTAAAAGCAAACTATTTTTAGTTTATTTTGGCTTTTCAGTCTTTGTTGCTTTATGATTGTTACCTAAAGCTCATGGGGGTTTTTTTGCATTGTTTTAAATTGCTTCTAATTAATGCCTAAAGTAAAATTGCTTATCAGTCAAAAGACAGTTTTGCATACATTATTTCACTTGTATTTAGGCCTAGCTCTGCTTAGGATATTCTTTTGTCATTTGTATTAGTAATCTATATTACTTTGAGTTTCTCAGCTGATTTTAAGGATGGTTGCAATCTCACATAAATATTGAAATTCCTTTAAAATGGTACTAATTACTTTAAATGTTATATTTTTGGAGTATACAATGCCCTATAAAGAACAAATTTCTACCAAAAAGCTATCCCTTCGCTTCTCTCCTGAAATATCTCATTTTGCCTTTAGTTATATAGAGCCATGTGTACAAATTTATTATTCAAAAAATTTAATTTCTTTGCGTAAGTTCAAAGTATGAATTTCCATAAACTTTACTTTGGCAAGCTTACAATATTATGTCAATAAATGTGGACTTTTTGGATGTCTGTTAGGTAAAGTCTTCAACAGTAGCTGAAATTTTAATTCTGTGAAGTCTGGGATTGCGGAAGTGTTTTATATGCAAAGTTTAACTCCACATCCTTGGGTAAAAATCAATATGAGCAAAGTTCTTCCTTGTTTGTTGTTGTTAGCCTATATAATATCTGAAATTGTGTTCCCTCTGCTTCTGCCTTTTAAAGCTCCTGGTGTTACCGGAAAGCAGCAAAATAATTCACTCTCTAAGACTTATTTTGAAGTTTTAGAAAGCAGGCATTCTTTATTGCAGCGCCGAGCAGACGGGGGATAACTCCTCCTAACGTGCACACCTAAAGGACAAAACTAACAAGTATTCATACTATGTTGATACAGGTATTCATTATATTTCCGAGTAATGCTTATCACATTCATGGTTTTTCCAGGAACTCGTTAGCATATGCTAATGTATTTCGCCCATGTTTGTTGGCACCTCTGGGTGGTCGTCGGGGGTCCTCAGATGAAGGGTCAGACAGTCCTGGTATCATGTATACCTTATCCTTCAGTTGGTTTTGTGATCATCTTGCAGCTTTCTTATCCTTGTGCATTTGTTTTTCCAAGGCCGAGGTGATTAAAATGAGATTGTTCCACAGCTTCTTATCTTACAACTAATTGGTTTCTAAGTTACAATGGTTTCCCTTTTGTTTGGTTACATCTATTGAGCAATGGCTCTACTTGCTTGAATTGATCTTAATATTTCAATATTCATAGGTATCACTGGCATAAAAGTCTCCTTTGCTGAGCTATCAGAGACAAAAAGCACTACAAGCAGGCTAACCTACTAACCCATGTTGAACTGTATTTGAACCTGCCCCAGACAAAGTTGCTGCACTACTTCACGTAGTAGGAAATGAGTCAAGGTTATGGTTCCTCTTCCTTGATAGCCCACAAGCTTTTATATTGCAGGATGTTGAATTAAAAAGCAAAGAGGATGTGTCATCTGCTACGTACTTGATTATTTTTTTCTCAGCTGTGAACGCAAACTTGTTACAAACCTGTTTGGAATTAATCTCTGCTTTGCCAGCTAGCTCTTCCTCTGTCAAAGACAGCAGCTGAAATTTGTGTCTTACTGTAACCAAAGCTGTCTTCATAAAATCTTACTGTATTGTGAGACCAGCCCTTGAGGTAGCACCCAAAGGTCACTTTGGTGACTGGTGGTGTCCAGCAGCACAGAACTCTGCTCCGGGGCTCTGTGTAGTGCCTGTATGAAGTAGATATTTTTGTTAGTAATGTTGGAGCTGAAACACATTCAGTGATCTACCTATTCAATGACATGCCTCAGTATTTGAAATTGTGGTGGTCCATACTCCTTACATAAACTTTGTCCATTTGATGAAATTAGGACTCTGGGAGACTTTGCCATTCAGTTTCTTAAAAGACTCCTCTTTTAGGAGATTCTCTCCAGCTCTCAGCCTACGGTGGCTGCTAGGACACGTGAGGGGGGATAGATGTCTTGTTTGAGGACTGCCGGCAGAGCACGCCACTGCCCAGTGTCCGGAGGTGGGAGAAAGGCAGAAGCAATGCTACTCCTTGTCCCTGTGGCAGCCCACCCTCCCTCTGTCAAGGAAACAAGGATTGCCAGAGTTGATGCGGTGCTGAAATGGTAGTAATCCCAACCGAACTGCCCCAGGAACGGAGAAAAGAACAGGACTATACTTGCTGACCAGTTTATTTGCATTTGGAAAGCTCTTCCCTAGAACTGGGAGAATATGACAGAGTTTTGACTGCACCATCTGAAAGACTAGAGTTTGTTTTGGTGGCAATTGTTTTGTTTTGATTTTTTTTTTTTTACTAGTGGGGTTATGTATGACTGTGCTTGGTGAGTTCTGCAAAGGGAATGGTCATTCTGTCTTAATGCCTGCTGGCTATATTTGGGTTCTTATTGATTAAAAAAGTAGGATTTATGTTCCATTTACATATTTGCTAACAGGATGTTATTGGAAAACATTAAACATGTTGGCTGTTTGTACTCTTCCTTAATGACTGGCTTTGTGGTTAATGATATCTAGTTGTAGACTCTTACAAAAGGTTAGCACTCATTTGTTTGAGTAGTTAAATATCTTTCATTAAGGCTTTTTTGTTTTGTTTTCTTAAATAAGCAAGCTCAGACTTAATGGTTTCGTGTATGGGGCTGCTATAGCATCCTTACCTGTCTTTCTACCCACTAGTTTTACAAATGACAGTGAAAGAGTTGCCTTAGGCAAAGCACATCCTCTGTTGCTGCGAGGCTGGAGGCACATCTGTGTGGGGAATAAAAGAGGCTTTTCTTCCATTTCTTTCTTTGTTTGCCAGTGTTGCATCTGGGTAAATATAGTTCCTGATAGATAATCCCACCTGAAATCAATGGGACGAATACAGCTTGAGGCATGGATGAAACACAGTCACGGCAAAATAACAGCTAACAGACCCTGTATTAGCTGTTATCAACCAGTAAACAAAATTGATTAAACTATTTCAATATTGTACCTGGCCTGAAAATTTTATAAATATTTCACTAACATACATGTTTACCTTGATGACAGTTATGGTTGCTGTGTATTGTACGTAGTCAATTTATGCCAGTTTTAGTCACTGAGGAGTTTGCTTTGTAAGTAGACCAGCTGGCTTTAATAAGACTACACCAGGAAGAAATTAATATGTAACTTGAGAAAAACAGTAGACTGTCTACTGCCTATTTTGTGACTGCTTTTCAGTCCCAAAAAACAGTTTTGCGCCATTAGTATTCAGTGACTTCAGGTCAAAACCAAGGCAGAGAAGTAAGACAGGATTTTTCAAGTTGTTGGTCAAGCAAGATAGGTAAAAGTTGTCAGATTAAAGAATTCAGCATGGTTGCAAAGAACTCATTCTGGGGAAATGTTTTTCTGCACGTATTTAAATGAGCAATTCTATCTATAGAAGCAATGTGCATAATTTCTAGATATCCAGGACCTGCTTCTCTTTTTTTTTTTTCTTTTTCCTTCTTATTAGACAAACAGGATTCTGAGACACTTCCTAAGTCACTGGGTGAAGTTTGCTACTCTTGCAAGCAGTGAGCACATATCCTCCATTTAACAAATGATTCACACTCCACTGTAAAATTATCTAGAATTAAAGCAGGCAAAAAAAATCCTGTTACAAGGTTGTTCCAGAATCTTGCTGCTCTGATAGTTAGAGCTTTTCTCCTAATTAATTCCAAATTAATTAATGATCAATTTATAACAGTTTACTTTGTGTCCTATGGCTTAAGTAGCTTTTTCTTTTCCAAGTATTTTCATCCTCGTGCGTTTCTAGAGATAAACTTTATTCTTCCACAGTACTTGTCTTACCAGGCTAAAGGAGCCATTGACTTACCTCCCCACCCTCCCTCCACCTGATAAACTTCATTTTCCTAGTTATGTCAGTAAACTTTCTTTGAACACAAGTTACATGTTTCAATTAACATTTTATTTTATCTGGCTTGCATCTGGGAGATGGGCTGGAGAGAAAAAAAAATGGTTTGGAACTGGAAACTTGAAGCAACTGGTCCTATGTAGGACCTTTTGGTTTTTGGGGATATTGTGGGCAACTGTAGAAAGTTTATTAAAAAGTGCTAGAAAACTTCAAGGTCTTCATCCAAGTTTATCACTTGAGCTTACACTTCTGCATCCTTATTTCAAGGACATGCTTTCCTTTGCTTAGCCTTGCCTAAGGAAGAAGTAAGGCTTTGTGTCTGTATAACCACAAAAGATAGGTAGGTACTCAACATGTGCCAGCTGTCCTGCTCCACCACTGGCTTATGCTCAATCCTCTGCAGTGTATCACTGATTTTGTATTCTTTCTGTCTGCTCCTTCTCTCCTCTGCCTCCAAAGAGCAGTTATCATTTTGAAGTGTAAACAAAGAAGGGGAAAGGCATGTCAAGAACAGATCTGCTCCTGGCTATGGGAGGAACTTCCTTATGCAGCTCACCCCGCCACTGGGAGGGGTGAGCTACTGGAGACACGTCAGTGCCTGCTGACTCTTCAGCTTTCTTCCTCTGCATCTAAAAATTGATCATTCAGAACTGTGTATTTGTTGAGCTTTACAAATGCACCCTTGTGTTGGGTTTGCATGGCAAGGTTTTGGTAGTGGCGGGGCGGGGGGGCTACAGGGGTGGCTTCTGTGAGAAGCTGCCAGAAGCTTCCCCTGTGTCTGATAGAGCCAATGCCAGC